>VZTY01026765.1:56971-84888 GCA_013400935.1 Turnix velox
CACAGACATGTCCCTGACCCTGGGGAAGGTTTGCAGCTCCCCGCAGCAGGAGCCGGGACTGCGGACCCCCCCCAGGTGCTGCGGGATCCTCCTGCGGGCGGGGAGCGATGGGACGGGCTGGGGGTGACTTGTGAGCCGGGGAGAGAAACAGCCTTGGCATCACTCTCTGCCCGTGCTGAATTCATTGTCTGTAACCACCCTTATCCCTGTTTAACGAATGGAATGGAGCGTTTATTCCGAGCCGTTACCGGTCTTTGAAGCAGTACAATTAGCTGAGCTTCTCATTTAATTAGCCAGCCTAATAAGACCTGAAATGCTGAAATTCAGTACAAGCACCGCTTTTCAACAGTCCCCGAGGCTAATGAGGGCGATTGTCTCACCTAATGCATATTGTTTATAAAGAAAACGCTGCAAAGCAAATAGTCTTCCAGGAATATAATACTTCCAATTGCTTTGGGAGCTCTTTGATTACCGTGGCTCATAACTTTTGTAAATTGCTGCGGATGCAATAAAATTCTCCTAGTTAAAAATTAATTTAGTGAGGAGCAGGAACTTTTAGATCTTGCTTTTGCCTGTTGGCAGTGCTGGGTTTTTCCTAACTGAAGAAAACTGTCGACAAATTGATCTGTAATGATATTTTAGATACTGATGTCTTTTTAATAAGTGTGCTAAGTCTTGCCTGTGTTACAACAGATTTGAAAATCGAAAAACAAACTACCAAACCAAATAGAAATCAAGCAAAACAAAACAGAACCAGGGAAGTATTAAAAAAACATCTAATGAGTGAAGAGAATTTTCTAAACAGATTTCAAGGAACGTGCTGCAATAACTGTTGCAGTCTCTTGGCACTTCCAAAGATCCCATAGACATCCTTCTATGCTTTGATATGCACTTTTACTTATGAGAACTCCCTTGAAATAAAATGTAGTGCCTAAATCATATCATAAAGGGACATAGTTGTAGGACTAAGCTGTCATTTATGACTGTCTCCAGAAAATGAAAAACTTTCAAAATTCACTTTGCTGTACAGGGTCCAACCTTTTTGTTGCACATTGATTAGTCAGTCAGCATGAAACACTCTGTGAAGTTCTTATAACAAGGTGTTCCAGCTCTCTGCAGAAGCACTGAAATCACCTCAAATATGGCTCATGTTTCAAGGGCTTGTGTAGAACGACCTGCAGAGGTATCTTTCAGTCTGAACTACTCTATGATTCTGTCTTGCTATTATCTGAAGCTGCAAAGTCCCAAGTTATTTTTATGAGAAGAAAAGAGTGAGCACTGTCCATGCTGAGCTCTCAGTCAATGTCTCCAGACTTACATGAACACTAGGGAAGTATTTTGATTAGTGTCATCCATCCCATAGTAATCACTGGCATAAGTTTACATAATAGCTATCTTAATTATCTATTGTGTAGTGTCTATAATAGTAATGCATTCTGTATTATTGTATCTGTAGGGAAACAAGTTTCTCAGCTATATACAAGCTGCACAAACAGAGACTTAGGATGTCTGCAGCAACTGGTGCTCCTTCAGGGCAGGAAGATTATGACAATCTCCTGAATTTCAGATTTACAGAATTACTGTATTATCTAAGGCAAAGCATGTCTTCAGTTTATCTGCATTCAATGTTTTTAACGTGTGCAGTACTCAGCCCTTCCTCTGTGAAGCTGCTGAGCACGGCAGGCTCTGAGCAAAGGAACTGCCACAGACACACAGACAGAGCAGGCAACTGCCCTTAGCAGCACATTTCTGGGTGCTGGAGGTGCTGCAAAAGACCCCAACCCGGCTGCCTGCTTTGATTATGTCATAGAACTTTTTCTGGAACAGCAGGAAAGCTCAGGCTAAGTGAGTGGTGGGAAGCAGTGCCAGAAAAGAAGGCAGAATCATTTCCTCCTGGCTGCAACAGTCACTGTCTTCTCACCTTGCAGAACCCCAAGTCTGCTCCACAGCTTTGTTTCCCACCTTATCTCTTATTTACTCACTGCTTTTCTTTACCTCTTCACTGCCTGTCCCTTTGGTTCCCTTTCCCTCAGATTCTGTTCAATTCCCCCCACCCCCATGAAATGATTCATCTCATCTGAGCAGCAGAAGAAAAAAAGAAGCTGATAAAGAAAACACAGATACTTTTCTGCTTGCTGACAAATTAAATCAGTTCAGTGAAGATTCAAATAAAGCAGCACAGCCAGTGCAAAGGAGATAACAGCTGTTCACAAGCAGATGAGAAAGCAGAAGCAGAGAAGAAGGGAAGAATTCACAGGTCTGTCCTTTTTGGGAACACCAAGATGTTCAGCTGCCTCAGCAGTCCTGGAGAGCAGAAGGAAAGGTCAGGAGAGTCCTTTCTGCAAGTGTTATAATGGATTGATATAACCATTAGCAGAAGTGTATCAACAGTTCACAAACAGTGGAAGAGAGTGAATAGTTAGGATATTAATTATTGAGGGTTTTTTTCCTAGTTCCTGTTAATTTTCTATTTTCAGAGTTCAGGGGGGGAAATGTTTTCATCTGTCCTAATTGGATCCAGAACTGTAGCTGAGAAGTTTCCTCTTAGGAGTTCTCTTTTGAACAGGTGTCTGTTCATTTCTCTTTTGATCATGTGAATGTTTTACGTCACCTTTCATAAACAAACATTTGCCTTAGATAATATAAAGAAGCCTTCGAGTATTCTGAAAGCACATTTCAGTACTAGAGAGCACTGTGAATGGACACATTTACTAGGTCAAGCATTCTTGCCAAAAGAGCAGAGAGACATAAGATTATTTAAGCAGAGAAACAAAGGGTGAAAGGGCTCAGTTCATTGAGAAGGTGCTCTCTCTTTTATGGGACTGTGCAATTCAGTTTATGAAACAGAAATCAGATCAGACCTTGGTCCAGCTGGATGGTTTGGCCTCTTGGTCTATCTGACCTTGTTGGGAACCCAGGGGGAGAGGGAAATAATGCCCATGTGCAACTTGCTCCTAGAAAGATTTAAACAATAGTGCAAATGTGACGTGTCAGTTATTCAGCTTACACTGCTGGGAGGCGGATTTTACTGACCTGATATGTTTATTCCATTATTACCATGAATTGCACAGCAGAGGGCCTTGTAGTGTAGCTGCAGATATCCAAGGTTATTTTAAAAAGCTCCATTCATTTTCTGATGCTAAGTGAGATACTTGTTTAGAGCAGCTGGAGGCTTTCTTGTATTTTTCCATATGCAGTTGTTTTCTATTATGTTGGCAACAGCAGCCATTAGTAAAATGGTGAGCAAATGCACTTTTATTATATTAAAACTCATTACTCATCTGAAAAAATAATATTTTTGTGCTGAAGTAATTCAAACAAGGAGTGGCTTCTCTAATATTCTCTAATAAGAAAATGCTGTCTATTATGCATAGTAGTGTCTGACAAAATCATAATAGTGTTATTATTAGCCCACAGTCTGAGAAAATAGGAAGAGGACAGGATTTTTGGAATATCACTGTGATAAAGCAAAAATAGACTAGAACTGATCATTTTACAAAAAGTATTTTCACAAAAAAGCTATGAACCAATTTATCAAATACTGCATCTGAAACAATTTCTGACTCAAGTCCCAAGATGGAGAACTTACAAAGCTTATTGCTGTCAGAAAAAATACAAATATTCTTTTATATATTAACTGGGAAAATGCAAAGACATAAAAATCAGTTTTCAGGATCTGTTTCAGAACTCTGGTTCTCAAAACCTTCCTCAGACTCCAAGTAAATCACAAGGACCATTTTTGTTCAGCCCCACAGAGCCTTTGTGCTCTTGGGAGCCCTTGCTGTACTGTCTGGGGTGAAGAACTGTGGGTCCTACCATATTAGAAGGTCTCAAAAGCAAGAGAGTACTCCAGGCTAGTGGAGTCCCATCTTCCGCAAGCAGAGGTAGTGTCCAATGCAGACACTGGATATGTACCTTCAAGATTTGGCCAAGATAATTAATTTAGGACTGTTGTGTTCCTTTTTTTAATGGAGAAAGAAAAGTCTGCAAACATTGAAATGTGAAATCTTGTTTAGTAAAGACTGAAAAAGACTAAAAGGTTAGGGGAGAGTTCCAATTGACCTCTAAAAGCAGTCGATGGAGTCAGTAATTGAGCCATCAAAATTCATCTCTTCAATAGAGTGAATGCATATCTGAGCTGACACGAATCTAGATTCCAAAAATAGATTCTAGGCTATAATTTGTTAAACCTTTGCTCATAACACCCCAGCTTTGCTGGAACTACAGCTGCAAAGAGCCCAAAAGCAAGGCATTTGACACTGTCCCGCATGACATCCTGGTCACCAAACTGGAAAAGAATGGGTTTGATGGATGGAGCACTGGCTGGATAAGGAGCTGGTTGAATGGTCGAACTCAAAGAGTTGCAGTCAATGGCTCATTGTCCAAGTGGAAACCAGTGAGGAGTGGTGTTCCTCAAGGATCAGTACTGGGACCAGTGCTATTGAACATCTTTGTAGGAGATATGGACAGTGGGATGGAGTGCACCCTCAGCAAGTTTGCAGATGACACCAAGCTGTGTAGTGCAGTTGATACACCTGAAGGAAGGGATGGCATCCAGAGGGACCTTGACAGGCTGGAGAGGTGGGCCCAAGCCAACCTCATGAAGTTCAACAAGGCCAAGTGCAAGGTCCTGCACCTGGGTGGAAGCAATCCCAAGCACAGACACAGGCTGGGTGGAGAGTGGCTTGAGTGCAGCTCTGAAGAGAAAGACTTGGGAGTGTCAGTTGATGACAAACTCAACATGAGCCAGCAGTGTGCACTCGCAGCCAAGAAGGCGCCAACCAAATCCTGGGTTGCATCAGGAGGAGTGTGACCAGCAGGTCAAGAGAGGGGATTTTACCCCTCTACTCAGCACTGGTGAGACCCCCAAGTCTTTCTCTGGATGGCATCCCTTCCTTCAGGTGTATCAACTGCACCACACAGCTTGGTGTCATCTGCAAACTTGCTGAGGGTGCACTCCATCCCACTGTCCATATCTCCTACAAAGATGTTCAATAGCACTGGTCCCAGTACTGCTGGAGACATTGATGATGTCTGAGATATCACTGGCATGGGTTATCCCAAGCACAGCATGAGATGACAGCACACTGTGAGCTCCCAGGCTAACAGCTCAGACAAATCACTGCAAGCAGCAGCTTAAAGAGCTCCCTTTGCCTTCTCCTCCACCCCTACAGCTGTCCACAGTGTGAGCACTGGCACAGCACTGTGTGCAGAGTACAATGACATTGGTGATGTGTGAACAAGAAAAGAAACATGTAAAAATGGTGCTCAGACTTGAAAAAATATGTTTTAGCCATCAGGAAGATGGATTGTGACCCTTTTACTTCAAAGACACGATGATAAATCTGACTTTAAAAGCATTACACAGAAATATCTTATGGCTACAAGGTACAATATATAGGGAACTTTTTTAAAAAAGCAGAAAAATAAAGAATTACTGTTATGAGTAATTAAACAAACAACTAGCTATGTTTTATGTATTACAGAATCAAGAGCTCATTGCTATTTATTGAAGTATCATCATTACCTGATAAACCATGTTAGAAGAGGTTGGAATTATTATTGTTTGCATACGACTAAAAGGCTAACACCTTTCTGACTGCAAAATAATACACTTCCAGCTACTGGGAGCATTTATCATTTTAGAGAGTTGTGAAAAAATGTCCTTGATATTTATTAATAGACTGATAGCATTTTCTAGCTTCTACAATCTTCAGGCAGTGATATGTGAGGTAAAGCTTCCCTCAAATGTTTTCTCTTGAGTATTCTACTTGCAAATAATAAACATTAAAAGATAAGGAAAAAATATGGGCTCACATTGATTCAAAAGTGATGGTAAACAATGGGTCAGGTTGAAAAATTCACATTCAGTTTTTGCTAATACTTTTTAAACTAACAAATGCTACATGGAGTCCCATAGCAGTGCTGCAACTACAAGTAATACACTCTTCAGAATCACTGAGCACTGGGCATTTGTTATTTACTGTAACTTAATGTCATTCTTATCATAAAAATCCTGATAAAGAGTTGAATATGCCATTTGTGAATGTGATGACTCTCAGGTAAATCCAACAGCATTCCAAGAGAGTGTTGTTGTAGGCATAATGCTATGATCTCAGTGGACTTAAAGGGACTGAGTTTTATCATAAGCATGATATAAAAAAATCCTGTGATAGCAACTGTAAAGAATAAAAGGCTTTATTAATGACATAGCAACACTATTTCCACCCTCTGGCTATAAGCACTGTGGAACCCTGACCTGTTCTGGGTCCTGGGACTTCCTGCTCTCATTAATTCAATAACAATAGGAGTACCTCATGTGCTGCTGAAATTCTCAGCCTGAAATTATTCCTCCTGAGATGAGAATGCAGTTATCAGAAATTATCAGAATCACTTCTGTTGCACTGTCTTTGCCAATCACATTGACTGCATAAGTGATGGCTGGGTCTTCTGCAAAAGGAGTTCATGTATAAAACAATGGAAAAACAATTCTAAATGGGAAAAAGTATCAACGGTTTCCAAATCAATATTTGTTTTCTTTGTTATGGAAATGAGTTAGATGAAGTGAGCATTTTCAGTTAGTAGACCACATGTTGTCAGAGAACAAATTTCTCCTGGTAGGTGTGAAAGAGTTTAAGAAGTAATTGTGATGAAGTATGTGTAAAAGAATGAAAGAAGCTCTGTCAGAAAGAATTTTTACTGTTCTTAAATTTTAAAAAAGGGGAAGTTTGAACCTTTTTTCCCACAGCCTTCTTTAGAGACTTAGAAGATTAAAGTAGGTTCTCTTTGATCATGAAAACCTTCAAGTTAAAGACAAGTGTTTGGGATTTAGTAAAAGAATTTAATTAACTCTTACTAGTGTGTTTCTTATAGACCTTCATTTGAAGCACTTGCAATATACTCCCATATACCCAGAAAAAAATACTACTTCTGTTCAAAGGAAACTGCTTCCCATTTCATACTTTGGTATGTAAATTAAATTGCCAGAGCCATTAACATATCGGAGAAGTTACTTTTAAGGAAGTTGCAATTACTATTTCATTCTCTTAGTCATTTCACTGAAGCCATTTATTCATTTTAAACTAGGGCTTTGGATACTCATTATTTGTGTCTTAGTGTTTAAAATTCTGCTCTAAACATCCTCAAACAATTGCAATTTTGTTGTGTTCAAAAGTATTAAGAAATTGTGCACAAGTGTATTACAACACTTTTAAATGCTGACATGCTATCCTTCATCACTGCAGGATTGAAGCTATGGGCTGAGTAACTCAATGACTGAATAATAACTTGTTTAATAATCTTCTGTCAACAGTAGTATCTCATTTGGAGAGTTATCATAATAAAGACAGTAATTGTTTCTTTAAAGTAGCCATTAGAGAATACTGTGAGTGCTACCATTCTAATTAAAGCATTCAAGTTTCATTTAAGGAATAACATTCCCTAAGAGTCTGGTCACATGAGACACTCATCTAGCAAGCAGGGAAATTGCTGTCCATATTTATAAAGGCTGGTTCCCATTAGATGGGATACTACACACAATCTATAAAGCAGAATTCTGCAGCAAGTAGAGATGAATAAAGGATTAAACTCACTTTTTCAAGGTCATTGGTCTGCCTGGAAACTGAATAATTATTTCCCTAGAATTATCTGAGATGACTCGTTCACTAAGATGTGTTGTATTTCAAACGTGCATCCTTCAAGGAAAATTCTTCTTCCTATTCTCTGAGTGCAGAGAGTGCAGGGGCCGCTCTGGGAAGGCAGCAGGCACGAAGCAGGTGACAGTCAGCTTTTCCAGCTCTACCTGTCCAAGGCCCATCAAATTTCTGCTCAGCATATTGAGGCTGATTTGCACAGACAGGTTCCTGATTTTTCTTATGCAGCTCAGTTTTGAATGCAAGCAGAAAGATATAAATCTGTCTCCATTTGTAAGCTAAAGCAAACCCTAAATTCATCAGATGGAAACCACTGGGAGGTCTCAAGGAAAGAAGCAAATTGGCATCATTTGTTCATTGTGAAAAGCTGGGAGAGAGTAGAGAGATGACAATGCATAATTATTTCATACTGGAGTATTTTCTGTGGACTAAATTCCTCAGTCTGCTGTACTAACCATAACTATAAAATGACTGAGAAACAGCAGATGGTGCTATTGTAAATGGGCTTGCCATGTTTGACAAACTGCTCATTTGTTTTTGGAGAAATGCTTATGGTCAGATGCAATGCATTCATTTTTGGAAGTTAATTCTATTCCCAGCCATAGTCTGCTTTGTACTGACCAGTGACAGATCACCCAGCCCTAGTCCTTCTCATACTAATTGGTGAAAGAACATTTATTCACTGTGGCCTAGAGCCCCACATGAAATTACTGACTTCCCATTGTTTCAATGAATTTAGGTGAAGCCCAGATCCATGTTTGAGTCTGAAGCATAGTGCAAGGGACTTCTCTGTTTAGCCACAAAGATACCACCTGGTAACATTCAGGGCAATGTGCTGTGGCCAGAAATTGAATTCCAAGAGCAGAAAAACACTTTGCTTTCTGCTAGTTGGGCAAGTTACTTGGAGTGATTTTACTCTTTTAGGACTGGGAAGACATTGTATAAATCATCATTTTAAAGTCAACATGCAAAGCATTGAAGAAGTTGTGATTGCATGTAAATCCTGGTGCTTCTGCCACACTGCAAATGACTGGAAAACAAGAAATGCTTCCCAATGAGGAATAAAAATATTTTATATCAGCAAGTGCACAAGCTAATTGCACAGAACTCTTCAGAGTTCTAGCAAATTGTCCTTTCTCATGCACGAAAGTTTTCCTACTACTCATCACACAGCACATTTAAAAGCACCTTATTCATCTCAGTAGCTCTCAATTTTCATTTGAAATGCACAAAACATTCACTCTAGTGCTGCAGCAAATTTCTACCTGTGCCATGCTGATATTCTGTCAGGTCCCATTGATTGAATATTCTTCTCTATTTAGGTGTGTGAAATTTTGCATTTCAGAAGGTCTTGGGTTTTTTGATGAGAATTCTCAGAGTATCTCCTCTTGTGACACGGTGTGGATTCTTCTAGATTTTGTTGGATCCATTAAAATAATTCTTTGCCTTGTTTTGTTGCTAAAACTCTCACATCCCTGAAACCAACTACAACGGTAGAACATTCATGGAAGTCATTTCTCAGCTGAAGAAGGTGCTGATGACAGGGCTATGAGCCATGGATGGAGGAAAAAAAAATGTAAAATTTCAGAAGTACTGAAAAACAATACATTCCTAGTCTTATATAACTTGTTTCCACTGTCTAATCTCACAGGATGGCAGGAACTAGGAAATAGAGTTGAAAATTATTCATCACATGCCCAAAACAGATGTTCCTCAATTTGAAATGTATCATCTCAGCCAGGCAAATAGAACATGTACCTCTCAGATATGCTACCCCCCTTTGGAATAACATCACTGCTAATGCCAGCCTACTCTTCATCTTTAGTTCTTTGTTTTGCTGTCAGGTCTGCTTGGTGCAACCATTAGCAATAAACATTTCTCTTGTGCATGGCATCACTAAATGGAATTACAGTGCAAAACACAAATGGCATCTTCATTTTTCAAGTCTTGCTTGTGCAGTTTAAAATACAACTGTTAATAAAGCACGCTGCTTTCATCTAGAAAGTTAAGGCACCTGATTTATTTTCCTTTAGTACAGCAACTTCCTGTGCCTGCCCTTTGAGCAAAGCTGGAGTTAGATCCCAGTGGAACAGGCCAGCCTTTGTCTGAGGGCAACACTAACTGTACACTCTCATCTCAGAGCTGTAAAGATTTCTTGCTCAGGATATGAGATGATAGAAAGCCAAACTCCTTGTGCTCCCTGGCAAAATGCAAGTGCAGCTTTGTAATTTCCTCAATGGAATTTGATTTCTAAACCAGAAAGCATTTATCACCAAAGAGAGGTAGCCATTTTCACAGAGTACATGTGAAAGCTAAGATTTGTTGTGACAAATCCCTCCACAGCTGGAGGAACTTTAAACTCAACATTGATGATTTATACTGGAAAATGCATAATAATGTTTTGGGTTTTTTTGTTATTGCTCCCCAAATTAACAAATTCTGTAGGAGTACACATATCCAAAGGAAGAGAGAAATAGAAAATTAGGAATTTTGGGGTTTATTTAGGACCCTTAGCCTAGCAAGGCAATATGAAAAGGTATTTTTTGTAACAGCAGTTCTCTTCTAAGAATACTTGCACACCTTCCTGAGAGATGCCTTTTGAGAATTTCCTTTGATTGCTGGGGAGGTAAAAGGATTGGAATGCAATTTAAGAAGAGACAAGTTATGATTCTATTTCTGAAGAACTTATGTAGTTAAATGTAAAATGCTGAACACCATTTACCAATAAATGCCTATTTTTACTGGCTAGCAAAATTGACTTTTAAGAAGATGAGCAGTATGTAAGATATAAAGTTGACTGACAGCTAGAGAGGATTAAAAGGACACATATACTGGTTAACTGCTTTCTTTAGCAGCAGATTATTTTATTGAGTAGCCCAAAGGCACGGGTTGGTTTGTTCTGACTAGGAATTTGCTATCTTTCATAGGGTTCTAATCACTTGTAGCTGCAAATGAGCTGATTTGTTGAGGGACTGTCACCTTCAAAATCAGTTTCTTCTCAGTTGCCACTGGTAAGATGCATTTTCTCCACACATGTGCCTTCCAGCACATCTACTGTATTCAAGCACAGCAGAGAAACTCAAACAGCATTGTATTTCTTGTGGGAGGACCCTTATTTTCAGTTCTTCCTCACATCTGAACTGAAAAGGGCTCAATGTTCCTGCAGACTTAGAAGTTTCATGAGAGACTTAAAATAGGGACAAAATGCAGACAAGTGGGGGAAATTAAATCCTTTTTATATTTTTTTCTAACCGTAAAAGGCACAAACTTCAACACATCAAGGAATAAAATTTCCAAAGGGCTGCTTGACAGCTTGACATAAACAATTCCAGTGATGAAAGCACAATATGGGGATAATTATCTGTTCAAATAAATCTGCTTGATGCTAATGAGCATTTGAACAATCCATTAAGCAGCCAGTTTTCTTCTGCGTGATTTTCTTTGGTAAGCAAAAATGACACATCCAAAACTTTTATTAAGGATATAGTTTCCTCTATCATCCTCCCTTGGGCAAGAAGTCTCCAGCAGGAAGGACATAGAGCTGATTGCCGTGTAACAGCTCCCCACAGTGACAGCTGCTGGAGCTGGTCCAGAGAAGCCTGACTGCTTCACACACTTTGCCCACTTAGCTGGCAGGGAGCAAATGCATTTAGAATCTAATTGGGACTGTGCTCTGGTACTCCTTAGCCAGGAGAGGGCTGAATTAATAGCTGGGCATTAATCTGTTCTCAGGACAGGGATTTTCTAAGCCCGTGTGTATCAGACAGCATCCCCTTGATTCCCTGCAGCACTGGAAGGAGGATGGCTGGAAGATATTCTGAACTTGGTTGTGTCTCAAAGCACTGCACATCCTGGTGTAGTGGGAGGTGTCCCTGCCCATGGCAGGGGGGTTGGAACTAGATGATCTTTAAGGTCCCTTCCAACCCAAACCATTCTATAATTCTATTTGAAAAATTAAGATCACAAAATTGCGCCTGGGTTATTTTTGTTCTTTCTGCTATTCAACTACGCCCTTCTCTCCCAAGATGTTGGTTCTTTTTCCAATTCAAAGTAAATTATATTTTAAAGGGAAATTACTGTCCCTCACTATCATACGTGGAAAAGTTACTGCTTAGACTCTGTAGCTATGTCACTTGCATGAGCAACCACCAAGGAGTATTTCTGCACTTCATTCATTGATCTAAATCTTCTGTTCCACATCCTGCACCACTTTTCTCCTCCACCCACTTCCCACTCTCAGAGATGGAAAGAGAAACCAGCATTTCATATTAAAAATACTGTCCCTGTAGATAAATGTTTGAATCTACTCCTAGACTTGTGCTTTTTTTAATTTTTATCAAAGAATTAGGGCATGAAAAAGGATAAGGAATGTTAAGCAAAGTTAAGAACAGACTTAGAGAATTAAAAGACAGAAATGTAAGATTAGGTTAAATTTACTCCTGGAGGGATTAAGAGACTTTCATCTGTGCTTTGATCTCATTTGTAATTCTGTAAAGATCTATAGGGTCAATGCTATGGAGGATTATCACTGTTCTAGATTATTGTTTGTATTTGCAGAAATGGATGCCATGCAGAAAGGGTCTGCTGTAGAAATACCAAAGCAAACCTGCTCATTTCAGCCTCCCATTTTACTCTGTGGCCACAAATCCCAGCAATGTCTTCATTAGCTTTGGCAAGTTACCTGTTGTCATTGGACGTGGAGAGAGTATATCCCAAGGTTTATAGTAGAGAATTTCTTGATCAGTATAACCATTTGGTTGCATTCACCAGCATTGCCCTAGTGAATTTCACCTGGGAGATAGAAGAACTTCCATCATACTTCTCACAGAGAAAAAGTTGGCAGTGGGCTATGGTCTGAGCTGCTGTGATTGAATAAGGATCTCTAAATGGAGTCACTCACAGTAACTTTCCATCTGTCACTGATATCAGTAAACCCCTTTTCCTCTGCACAGAAACCCCTTGCAATTAGGCCTGGTAACATCAGAGCCTGCTTTGTTGTTCTTACAAGTAATTCTGAATATCAGAGTTTTCTTTAGTAAGATATTCTGGATTAAATGAATTAAAATTCCAATGTTATCCATGTTCTATTTAAAATAATTTTGGTTTAAGAGCAGCAACTGATTGGATCCTACTAGAATTCTAAGCAATCAGCCTTTTACTATCTTAAGATGCTTCAGAGCAACATGAAGCTGTGAAACCTGTGCTAAAACGACTCAGTAGCCTGGGTGAGGGTTAAGCAGGTTTTCTTTATTGCAGCTCTGGACACATGGGAAATAATTTTCACAAATTGTGTGTCCTGAGTTCAGCAACAGGCACAGTATTTCTGTGTCACAGACTGAGAACTGAACAAAAACTGATTACAGAAGAACTGACACACTGAGTGTGTCCCTGCCTGCTGGACCCTCTGGCTGTTTCACTGCAAACCAATTCTTAATCTCTTCAAAAGTTAAATGTAGAGGTGGGGACTACCAGACAGTGCTTCATGTAATGCATCATCCAAAGCAATAGTTCTAAAGAAGACACAAACAAATGCTTCCCATGTGATCTGCTCTTTGCAGTGACCACCTATCATCCCTTTCTTCATGTTCATAAATGCAAATTTAGTCTTTCTTATTTCTGCCTTCTAGAAAAAGAACAGTTTCACTGTTAGAAGCCATAGAGGTCACAGTCATACCTGAAATGCTCTCTGCTCGGGAAGCCAAAGTACTTTTGCATTAAAAGTTCAGGCTATTTTTGGGTTTTTTTTTTGTCAAGTGTTTCCTTTGCCATGAAATCCTCATAATTGCCACTTTTCTTGGTGCTTTTTTATTTTCTGATAGTAACAGAAGAAACTTTAATTGGTTTCACCTTGGAGAGGAAGTGACACTTCTCTCCCACCTTTAAGGGATGTATTCATCAACTAAATCACTTTGAATATTTATTTGGGAAGCAGCTCCCAGTCGTTGTTTATTGTGCAAATGCAGCAAGTTATCTTAGGCATTGTACTGACAGGTTATCCCCTTTTTAATTCTATTTTCAAAGAACTGAACTGTGTGAGAAGCTGCAGGGCTGCCATGTGAAAATGGGATGTTGTGTGCCCTAGGAGGATTTTTGGACGTCATTTCTATTTATGTCTGCATAAGAAATAGAGAGGTGGAAGAAACCTTGTCTGTGTCAAACTGGTTTTTGGGCTCATGGATGCAAACTGCCTGATATTTGTCTCCTTTTCTTGAATGGTGTTGAATGTGCTAAAACAAGGTAATGAGTGGAGAATTCAGCTCTCCTTGCACACAGACAATTTGTCTGTCAGCTAAGGAGTGCTTCTAAGCTAGTTTTTGTAAGTGGAGTTCTTTCTTTGTTGTTAGAAAAATATTGAAAGATTCCTCCATTTAGCCTTTGTTTTCACTTTACTGGAGACACCTTACTTTGTTAATGAACAGGGATGTACTTAGTTTTCAGCTCACTCAAAACTCTAAAATAATGACCACATCCTTCAAAATCCTTGCAAGGGGACCTCAGATAATTATCATTACAATGAGCATAAGACCAGTGGGCTGGAAAGACAAATGAAACACCAATGCATGTAATGCATAACAGAACAGGGCTGCAGCTGGGATTTACCTGCAGTTTATCAGCAACAATACCTCTGCTTCAGTAACAGGTGTAGCTACAGCATTTGTACAGCATTTGTAGCTAGAACATTTTCTGCTCTAAATTAATATTGCCTCTTGCTTCCAGATTATTCATCTCAACGTTTTGTATCCTTTTATATTTCAGCTATTCCATCTCTTATGTTCCCTGATTATTTCTCCTGCTGTTCATAGGAGATCTAGTGGCTTATAGGCAATTGCTATAGGTTAGGCACTATATTAACCATTAAACTGCTATTGTTAGCTTCAGATAGACAAGGAAGTGCCTGTAGATGAGGAGGGGCCTATTGTATAAAACAGCTGTAGCAGGGCAAAAGGTCCTGAAACATTTGCCCTCACATCCTGCTTTACCCAGCTGAGCCAGGGAAAGTTTTTCAGCTGCTTCTGTGTGGCTAAAACCTGAAACGCAGCTTGGTCAGGATACTCAGGTGGGATCCACCAGCTCTGAGAGGGAGGACTCTCAGGATGGTGAGATGCTGCTGCTGTGAAAACAAGATAATGAATTCCTACAGCCATATTTCTTGCACCGAGGGCAATGAAACTTGAGGTGTCAGCAGACTAATCCTGAAGATAAGAAGTTCAACCATGAGGAGGACTATGTGCTTCAACACAATCTGGCTACTCTGTGTCATTTGCTGAGAAGATACTTCAGCACATGCTGATTTCCATGGGTATCTGTAGGGCTGTAGAAATGCTGCCAACTTGTCTCATTTTTATTTTTCATTTCTGCTCTTTATAGAGTATCTCTGGGCTCAATTGCTCCAACTCTTTGTGTGTCATTAGCTGAACATCCCTCAGTTAATATGAAGTGCACAACCACACATCATGATCCTTATTATCTGCATCTCTTGGGACACACTGAATGATGTTTGGGTAACCAGTGTATGAACAGCACATTGGGATACTCTCGATCTTGTTTCCTTATCAAAGGACCTTTCAAGCAAGGGAATCAGCAGCGATACTGGGACAGTGGGTTGTCTGGTAATTGATCTAAATAGCTTGGTTAATGATTGTGCTAAACCAAAGTGGCATCTGATTGTAATGGAAATGCTACACTGGCTGGAAAACAAGATATTAACTTAGAACATAAGGACAAGAAGGAATAATGTTTGGGGATTGAGTAAAGGGCATACACTTTCTTAAGGCTCATTTCCTTTTTCTGCAGCACTCCATTAACCACAAGATGCTATCATGATTTTTAATGACCCTGATTTTATTGCCTCAACAACTTTGTCTGGTAGATAATTTCAAGCACCTTTGATGGTTCACATGATTGATAACACATTGCTTTGTGCCTGCTTGGATTTTTTTCTTTAATTTCTCAGAAGAAACTCATTGGGAATCATTGCTGCAAAGGAAAAATTATTTATCTTCTGTTCTCATCATAGCAGCAAGTAGCTGGAATTGGGACAGGTTTACACCAATGCTCTACATTTGATGGCATTGTAGAAACAGCAAGAAGTTGCTGAGAAATTATTGTTCTCTGAATTTATCTCTGGAAAACAAAAAAAAAGCATACATTTTGGATCCTATGCTGTAGATACATAAAGGTGCTTTGTTTCTACTGAATTTTGGCAAAGTCATCTGAATGAGGCTTGAGCATATGCACAGATTTGAGATCAATGCTTTTTTATTTGTCTCCACTTTAATGGTTAATTCAGTCTCAGTCCAGCCACAGGCACACCTCACTGGGAGGTGACTTAGCAGTAGAATGGATACATCAAAAAGTTTAAGGAATAAAACAAACCTCCTGTTCCTGAACACGAAACACTTTGTAAAATAAACTGATATTATATACAGGCACAGAATCTTCTTATAACAGCTTGCTTTAGACTGAATGAAGAAAATGGTGAACCCAATTTATTATACTCTGAACAAATTATAGAAGCCAGCTGGGTATCAACCCAAGGGTGAGGGAGTTACATCTCATACATAGTAAAGAGTTACCAGGCAGACTGAAAACACTGATAGTGGAAATTGCTTTTTTATTAATCCATGCTTAAGTTCCCTGTACATAACTCTTGTGACCTGAATAGTTGTTCAATGGAAAACCTCAGTGCTCTAGAAACTGTGGGAGAGCCTTGTTTGCTTTCTTCTTTTGGAAATCCTGCACTACCTACAATTTAATGTATGCTGAGTGTAGCTGCCCAACATGAAGTTTCTGATGTTTCTAAACTGCTCTCCTCAGCACCTGTGGAGCTTAATTAGGAGTCTTTTGGGGTGAACAGAGCAGAGTGCTACCCATCAAAATAAGAGATTCAGAAATTACATGATGAGCTGGAAAAAGCAAAAGCAAAATGAGCTATCTCTTATCCAACAGACCTGAAAAAACCCCACACGTAGTCCAATGCCACTGAGGTCAGTGGAAGCTTTTTGGCTAAGTGCAGGGAATTTTGGACAAGGCCAAATGTGAGAACAGGTGAATGTCACTACACATGGCTGTTATTTAGCATTCCATTTTATTAGTATGAAGACCACTGAGAAAACTTTGGTCATCTGCTGACTACTGATGTTTAAGGTTTTGGATGGGGTTTTTCATTATTTGTATTTCCACATCTCTTAAGTTACCTGAACTGCTTTGGAATTCATTGCAAAAGGACAGTGGAGATCAGCTGCCCAGACAAGTCAGGGGTGGGGTTTTTTTCTCAATATCTTTTGAGTACATGAAACTTGGAAGTTGTCTTGGGGAAGTACCTCTCACATGTGTGCAATGGAATCCTCCAAGGACAGAGGAATCTAGTGAGGTGTATGGCTGGAAGAAGAAATTCTGAGCCAGTTGGGACATTTCCAAGTGCATTGTTGCACCTTAAGGAATCTTAAAAAGAAACTGTGAGTTCTGCTGAAATGTGGACTGAATTGTAAATTCTAAACCAGTAGCAGCAGAGGTATGTTTAGGGACTTGAAAACCTTTCTGTAGTTACTGAAAAACTGTTAGCTGTGATACCTTGCAGAACTTTTGATGTACATATTAGGGGTATATTCTAATCCCACCTGTGGTTTCAGTTTGGCTCAGGCATTCTTCACTGCCTGTTTTAAACTTTTCTGTGCATACCACTAAACAGGTACCATCTATCACTTCACAGGTGGATGATGCTATTCCTGTGTAGAGATATAATTTGTAAAGCACTTTAGGATCCTCTGGGATGAAATACACTTTTTAAATCTGAGACTTTGTTGTTGCCTGTCCCCCTGCTACAAATAAATCATCTCACAGAACAACTCTAGAAGAAATGACTCTTGCATAAATTAATTCGTCTTGTTCTCCCACAGAGAGATGAGAAAAACTTGATGACAACTATGGAATTGTTTTACAGCCAAAACAGTGCAATGGTTGGGAAGTTTCCTACTTGTGGCTTTGAGAATAGTTTTAGGAAAAGTAACAGAAAATGTTTCCAGAAATTGGAAAATAAGATAAAGATATCTGGTATGCAGGATTCTTTGTTAAGATGTTTCTTGTTCGAGTGATAATACCTTTGTCTTGGTTAATTATTATTATTTTATATTGCAAGTATCAGGTTATTAGTAGTTTCTAGTAAAAGCGGCTTTTTGCTATGTAAATATTTTAATTCTTAATCATAAATTCTTTGTTCCATTCATGAATGCATTTCAAAAAATTCTTTGTTCCATTCATAAATACATTTCATTTAGATTTTCTTACAGAAGAGGTATTTTCTACTGCATTTTCCCTTTTATTTGAATGTGAGAAAAGACAAGTGCAAAGGCAAGAGGGGTGTCCAGAGAGCTTTTAGGAAATGTACTAACTCCTCAGAAACAAACAGAGGTATGGCAATAACTGACATTCTCTTATTTATATTTAATGATTTATAAGCCTGATGTATTTTCCCTTTTTGCCTCAGTGTTCCAACTTAAGAGGGGATTTTGTGGGACTGTAGAGAATCACAAACACTGGCTTAGCAGTGTGGAGGAAATAGAGTACCAGCGACCCTCCCTCAGCTTAAAAAAATCTGTAGTTAAAGCTTTAATGCTTACTGGTAAAAGCTGGTTTAATTGGTTTCTTTCACATCTACTCCAGTAGCATAACTAACTAATGCCATCCAGTGGTAATGGCACAGCATGAATTGAGCACATCAGGCTTGCTTACCCAGGATCGAGCAGAGTTCTTTGTTCCAAAATGAATGAAACTTAATTAACCTGGAAACCACACTAATACCCATTCCAAAAGATAATAAAATTATGGAACATATTTTACAATGAGTAATGACTGCAAGACCCCTGTCCTGGTTACGTAAAACCAGCTAGTCAAGCTGGGCAGTGTTGTTTAATTGGGGAGGGAGGGAGCTGGGTGCTGAATTTTGAAACAAAATTGTCACCCAAGTTTCTACTTTACTTCACAGAACTCAGAATTTAATGAAATTCTGACAGGATGATTCACTCCTGGTGAAATCCCTGAGTGTGGGTTGGTTTGTGTTGTCTGAGGTTTTTTTGCACAAGAGAAAATTCCTAATATGAAAAATACTCATCAGATTTGGTAATTTCTGTCTGAAGTGTGCTTATATATTTAAGAAATTATATTTGTTTTCTACTGCAAACTACTGGGTGTGTCCAAGACTCTGCTGTCTATAACAATATCTTAGCATTTTGTGCTCCAGGGAAAAAATGGCTTCACTCTCCATTCTTAATGAATGCAAATTAATTTGAATTTTGAGTAATTTTGCATTTTTCTGTGGGGTTTTCAGCCCCCTCTGACAGGCACTCATTTCTGATGCTGTTGTATTCCTTGCAATTTCCACACCCCAAATATACTTTGGGAATATTAGCCACCAGTGGTACAACTGAACTAAGGGTGAATGTGTTTTAACTGCAAAAATAGCCAGCAGAAAATAGTTGTGGCTTTCTGAAGTGATAGTAAAGAAATCAAAGGAAACCAAATGATAAGAACCCCCCTGGCCTTCACAGATCATCTGGTAATTTTCCATCCCCAGTAAACAGTTCATGAATGATTTTTCCTGCCAGCTAATACCCATTGCTGAAAAACCATGAATTCCATTCAGTGTGAAGCATATTAAAAAACTTTGACAGCACAGAAGACCTTTATCTCAGAGGAACGTTATTAATTATGCCACACTGATTCCATCTCACAGAGATCTGCTGCACAATTTCAAATTCACACTATCATTAATTTGACAGGTTTTACAGGCATCACATTGAAGGAAAAGCAAGCAGTGCCACTGCATCCTTAAACATTGTGCAGCAGGGGGAGTGTGTGTGTTGGCATTTTTGTTGTGTGGGGTTTTTATTTGGGTTTTTTATTGCAGGTATTTTCAAGTAATATTGAGGGGAATTGCTGATGCTGTCTGGGGCTCTGTGCTGCAAAAAGTTCCCTTAGCTCCTGTACAGGTTGCACAAAGGTGTGTGGGAAAGCCAGGAGCAGTAGCAGCTGTTAGGCACATCCTTTATGCTCTGCAATAACTTTTAAGAGGCAAAACTTTGTTATTCCAGAGAAGCCTATCACAGTGTGATACCAATGACTGAGTTCAGTTCTTCATGTAAAGCTGAGAAGTAATCACTCCATTAAAAAAGTATACTTGAAATTATTACACTTGCTTCTAGAGAATATGATCAAGTAAATGACATCATTACTTTATGAATTAAAGCACCATTGGAATTTGCCTGGAAACCAGAAATGTTTTCTATTCCTGAAGATCTGAGTCCTGGCACTTCATCATGGCATAGAACTTGACAAAGATATAAAATCTGACTGGCTGCTGGAATTGACAATTTAATATAGAGCTGTTAGAGGAAAAAGACCTCAGATCAGGAACTAAAAAGCACACGTATAACTGTTCAATGATCCACACCCTCCTGTTTTTATAACTTGGCCATAGCAGGAGACACGCTACAACCTGGCCAGTGGTGTAGATTGTCTAACTGCTGATCTATGGAGCCTGGCTCACTGGCTTCTAAGGAGGTAGAGAGCTAGAGTTTAAGATTTTTTTTTCATGTTTCTATCCCTTATGTGCAAAAGGGAGCATCATGTAGTTCAGCTGGAAGAGCTGAAATTTCATCAAAATAAAGGACCTCTCAGCTGGGGCACAGCTGATGCCTCAAGATGCTTCCACCCTGGCTCATCTGCATGCCAGAGCCTGGAGTGCTGAAAAACTCCAGGATCAGTTTCCTTCTCTTGAGAAGTTCCTGGGTTTTATTGACCTGCCCTTTAGCTGCCATGAAGTCATCACAATGATCAAGACAAAAACCAAACTTCTCATCATTATTCATGTCCCAGGAAAGTCTTAGCAGGGAGAATGGACTTTTCTGATGCTAAAAGATGTAAGCAGTGGCAAAGAATATCCTGTGAGCAGCTCATCCTGTGTACTCTTGATCTGGGAAAAGGACAGTCTGTGCACTGCTCATTTATATTCCTAACACAATCAGAGTTTTGCAGAAGTAATGCTTAAAAATGATCCTTAAAATGAATATAATTCCTAGCTTCACCCTTAAAATAGGAACCAGTCTGCCTGGTTCCATCAACAATACAAAGATTTCATCAGTGGGCAAGAAATGTGCCTTTTTTATTAGAAGAAAGCACAATGTGTAGAATACAGGTTCTTGCTGGTGGCAATAAATGAGGACTCAAATTCATGACATGATAGTCAGAAATAACCACACTGATGCACTTAACCTTTTACTGCCCTACTTAATCATTAGGATATATTGCCACAGAGTTCTATAATTTGTGACATAGTAATGAATTAATTGCAGTCTTCAGGCATTTTTCCCCATTCATTTAAACAGTAGGAAATTGCTCACGCTATTTATATTCTCCTCCTCCATTTACATTATCTTCCAAACAGCAATATTGATAGAAATAATTCCTTTTGCCTAAAATATGCATTTCCCAGGCATCAGTGCTCCTATTGTACAGCCAAGAGCCCTACATTTAGCTCATTTACATGCATAAGAATGCACAAAGCTATTCTTCAAGCTTTTGTTGTATTAGTTCTGGCTGCTGAAAATAAAGATTCAGGTGTCTTTTCCCCCTTTTTTTTTTAATTCTTCTATTTTAAGCTGGGATTTTTAACAGTTGATTTGATATACAAAAAGCAATTTTGTTTTATCCTTTTCATTCTCAAATATTTTCTGCTGAATCAGTAAACATCGTTAATTTCTGACAAGGTTTCTTAATTCTCAGCAGTGCTGGCTGAAAAAGAGCTGCCTTATCTGTGTTGGTTCAGCTTCTTTTGTGGAGCTGAGCATTACTAAAGAGCCCCATGCACATTGGGGATTTGCTATTCAGAAGCCTGCCGTGGCACTGAAGCATTATTGCCTTACCTAAAATTTCCTTGTCATTGGGAGTGGATTATCTCTGTGTTAAACATCTCTCTAGTGTGCCAGTGCCCCAAAGATACCTAGTTTTAAAATGGAAGATAAGCAAACACTTCTAAAACCCCCTAAATAACTGGAGGAGATGAATGTAAGGGAATGTGACAATGTACAAGAAGCTGAAGGGATGTTAGTTACTCTTCACTTGTCTTTTCTTTCTCCAAGGAATAGGGAAGAGGAGTGTTTTGTGTTTGAAGTTCCAGACTCTGACTTCAGATTCAATTTCTGACTTCATAATAGATGTCTTCTGAGATAGAGCAGAATGTTAATTCTTCCTGTGTCTCATTGCCTCATCTACAAAGCAAGGATGATCATCTTCCCTTTGTCCACCTTCAGCTTCATGTATCTGAGACATCTAAGTGCACTTTATGGAGGTTGCAGACTGTAGGTGATATGAAATATAAATTGATGTCTTATCATGATTCAACTGCTATTATGCAGTCCTATATAATGAAAGCATTTCCCTCCATTTACATATTTTAACATAAATAGCCATATGTGAAATCAGCAACAGATATCATGCCAGAGAGATTATCTAACAGCTTTCTGCTCGGGCAGGGGTTGATGTCCAAATTATTTGGAACAAGGTCACAAAAAGACTTGGGAATTGTCCTGGATAGTTGCAGAAAGCCTTCGCTCATTGCACAATTGTCATTCAAAAAGGAACAAAAATTAACAGCTAATATGTTGAAGAGGACATAAAATTATATGGTGTCATTATAGAAACAGATGGAGCAGAGCAGGCAGGCTTACACAGTAGGAGATGGTGATTGCAATAGATTTCCATTTGTGTAAAACACTTTTGCCATATAACTGAAAAGCAGAAAGAATGTTATCTTAGGGGAGAACCTAATAAAGCAAGACTCAAAACAATACACAACATGAGGAAGGGAACTCCTATTTACTCTTTCTTGTAATACAGGTTATAAGTGAGATGGATCACTTACAAAGTTTAAACTGGTTAAAAGGAATGAGATTTTTTACACAAAGAAAATTTACCCCATGGGACAGATAAGGGCTTAAGACCTTAAGACTTGAAAAAGGGATTAGACATTTGTGTGGATAATAAGAAAATCCACAGCTATGTTAGATAATATTACAGAAAGGGAAAAAAATGCAAAGGCTCCTGCTTCAAGGCATGAGCCAATTACTGATAGAGAAAGCCAGATTTGCCAGTGGAATATTAGTTGGAAGGTCCCTTCAAAGGCCATGTAGTCCATGCAGTGGGAAGGGACATCCTGCAACTAGCCGAGGTTGCTCAGAGCCTCAGCAAGCCTGGCCTTGAATGTCCCCAGGGACTGAGGACTCCACCACCTCGCTGGGAAACCTCACCACCCACATGGGGAAGAATTTCTTTCTAACATCTAGCTCAACCCTGTCCTGTTCTAGTTTAATACCATTATCCCTCATCCTATCACTACATGCTCAGACAAATAGTCTCTCCCCAAATTTCCTGACCTTTCCCAGTTTGTACTGTCAAATACTGGTCGGTCAGTGAATTTGGCCAAACCTCTGATCTTGTTAATTCATTGGTATCAGTTTTCTTGCTCATTTTCTCCTGATCTTGTCATCTCCCATGTGATGCTCAGTTGGTTCTTTAGAGTCAACCTTGTTTCTCAGGTCTTTGTAACGCTCAGTGGCAGTAAATGGGTAGCAGAGTCTCCCTTGGTTTGAGCATGAAACATTATGGCTGCAGTCTTAACTTTTAATGCATGCTCTTCTAGAAAATAAAAAGTTTTTCATTGTAATTATTCAATGCATAATCAAAATATGACTGAAATAAGTTGATTTTTGTTGGGTTATTTTAGTTGAGCTTTTTTTAACGTCAGAAGATAGGAAGATAATTACATGGGAAAACTTCTTTAAATGCTTTTAGATCTAAGCTGCTAAAAGGCTAGCTGTGTAAAAAGGAACTAACCACAATAAATATGACATGAAACAATAGAGAAATTGGGTGGAAAGAGAGTCTGAGACAGCAGCATGAGATTTTTTTGGCAGCAATTCCGTGTAAATCTCTCAAATGCATCAGCTTCTCTGCAATTAATAGAAAATTATAAAGGAAATAAATGCTTGCTTACAGCCTCATTAAGATCTGAATATTAGATTTTAGTCTGAATTGATTTGAATGATGAAAAAATTATGTAAAAATACAGAAAGCACAGTTAAATGCTTATCAGATCTCAGCAAAATTTCAATAATGTGCAATCACATTCTGTATTTCAAAACACTTATGCAAGATGCTATTCAGAAGGTTTGAATGTAGGTACTGGGGTGTTGCAGTCCCATAGGAACTGGGGTGGCAATAGGAAATGAGATTTGGTGTCTAAGGTGGAAGATCTGATGCATTATTCTGTTAGCCCAGTAATAAATTAACTGCTAGATAAGATCAGAATCACTGGACAGAAGCTGGGTGTAGGAAGTGGACCTAGATGATCTTTAAGGTCCCTTCCAAACCAACCTATTCTTCCAACCCAACCTATTCTATGATTCTCAGTGTCTGTCAGTCCAGCTGCCCCCTTGGTGAGGGGGGGCAGACCCGTGAGGGGAAAGGAAAACAAAACAAGACTCTTGACTTGAAACAAGGGCAACAAAACACTTCCAGCCCCAGCCAGCTCCAGCTGCAGGTGGGCATGGCTTAGGAAGCAATGGGATATCTCTGTCTGCAGAACTAACCAGGACAGGCAGATCTACCTCCTTGTCTACACATGCAGATATCCTGTGCAAGCCAAGCACACCAGATTTTATCTTTCTGCAGCTTCCCACCTTCTCCTTTAGTGCTCACACTATTGAGAGTCATCCCAGAGCAGCACCATTGCTGCTGGAATTGTGCCAGTCACAGAGCACTTGTTTACTTGTACAAACAAGACAATATCTCTCCTTTGTTGCAGAAAGGTGTTAATAAATGCCTGGATTTGAATTAAAAGGTGATAATGGAAAACAGCCCTCACTGTGTCAGTCCTTCTGATGCCTACAGAACAACCCAAAGCAGCTGTAAGTGAGCTGGCCAAAATCTCATTTATAGAAACAAATCCGTTAAAAGATGAAAAGGGAGAAGTTTGTGGCTGGAGGTAATCTAATAATATTCAGGAGCTGTAGATATTATCATAAATACAATCATTTAAGTGCCTCCACCAATATAATTAGACTCAACACTTGCAAGGGGCTATAAATCTTGTCAGTGATGAAATTCAGACATTTATTTGCTTTATTTCACTTTTTTCTAGGTCAGAAATTTTAATCTGAATTGATATCACATGAAGATAAATCACCAGTGTCATAGCTGATTTTCCTGGGATTTATTCAGCTCTCTTTCAAGTTTAAGATGTGCCTGGATGCTAAAATCATACACCATATACTTTGGTGAATGTATTCCATTAATTTATGTGGTCATGATTCATCTTGGCTTTGATAACCCTCGTGTTTCGTATTACAGCCTCATAGTTTTATCTTAGATGGAACAGTGTGTCTTCTTTGTCTGTTACTGTGTGTAGAACATGGTTAACTGGGCTTTCCACTGAGCTGGTTTTTAAAGAAAAGAAAGAAATTGGAATTGTTGGGATGCAGAGAGCAGAGCTGTTGAGCTCTACAAGTGAGGATTGACCTTGAGAGAAAGATACGATGGGACTTTTTGGAATGAAGCCACGAGAGCAGCAAACTGTACCAGGAACAAGAAGTAACAGAAAGAAGGACACTGGGGATTGGTGTGAGATAACAGGATGTTTTGTCAGTGGGCCCTAGGATGGAAGATAACTGCTTGCTGCTATAAAAAACCACCCTGTAGCTCAATGAAGTAGCTCTCCTGATTCACACTGAATAGCATGGAGACCATTTCTCTCCTCACATCTATACCTTAACACTTGCACTTTTCCTTTTCAGAAGCAACCTGGAGTGTTTTGGACTCAGTATTCTGAGGACTCTCCCTGTGCAGCCTTGTGCAGGCTTAAAATCCTCTCTTGCTGTCTGTGCTGCCCACTCGCTGCTTCTGGCTGCAGTCCAAAAAACATCTTGATGGATGAGCCTGAGCAGAGGTGGAAGAATTGGTTCACACTTAAATATTCCTCCAGTTTATACAGTTTCCACACATTTAGTGTTCTTCATATAAGACACAGGGAACAGAATGCAGATTAACATCTAAGGAAATGTGTTTGTGTTGGAGTCAGACAAGCTAAAGATTCCTTCAGCACCGAAAAGTATCCTCTGTTGATAACCATGTTAAGACAACTCCAAAAACTAGCTCCCAGTTAGCCCATCCCTGCTGGGGAGAGTTTGGAAAATAAAGCACCCAAAGATGTGACTTGTGAAAGAAGGAAATTAATGTAGCCATAAAAACTGCAGGCAACTGCCTCTAATTTTACATCTGCATCACTGCTTCAAGCTCTGGAAGGTATCCTGGCAGTCTGATGTAGTGTGAAACCTGTAATTACTTCATGTACAACATTGAAGAAAGGACTGGCTGCTATGAGGTTAACAAATCAAGCCCTGCCAGACAAATAGGAATGTTGAATTGTGTGCCCCTGGGTCCTTGTGACAAAGATGACACTGCAGAAATCTCTCATTTATCTTCCAGGGAGTTCCACTGTCTGCTAACATACAGCACTTTTGGGCTGTCACCAATTCCATCCCTTGTATTGAAGTCAGTGATGTTTATTGTTCAGCTCCACACTGCAATGCTCTCTGAGATACCCTTTTGTGTATCTCTTTGGTATTCCAAGTGCTGGCATGTGTGGGGTTAACAGACTGTTGGGCAACTCTACAGGAAACTGATTGTATTTCTGGCTGTAGCATGAACCCTTTGTAATGCTGGGGAAGGTGTTCTGGTCCCAAAGCCAATGACACCATTGCTGTGCACTGGCTGAGCCATCACAAGGGGGGGTGAACCTCTGGCTTAAGGTGCCCAGAGGAGCTGTGGCTGCTTCACCCCTGGAGGAGTTGAGGATGAGGCTGGATGCCCACTGGAGTAACTTGGGCTGGTGGGAGGTGTCCCTGCCCATGGCAAAGGGGAACTAGATGATTGCTGAGGTCCCTTCCAGCTCTAACCATTTGGTGATTCAGTGACAAACAGAAGCCATAAGGCACTTATTAAATCAGAAATCCAGGACCTTCTGTTTTGCAAACAGAGGTAATAAAGTTTGTCTCTTTTCAGCTCCCTTGGAGAATATTAACCTATTGCACTCGAGCACTTTACTCCATTGAACTGTTCTGCACTTATTTTTACAGCTATTTTCTTTCATTTTTTGTGTAGTGCACCTTTAAACTCTGAAAGCCTCTGCTGTCTTCAGAGATGTATGGGTGTTGCAGTTCAGCGTAGATTGAAACACCCACAAGCAGGCAGTGCTTAGACAATCAGTTTTCTTCCTTTTTTTTTTTTTTTTTTTTCTCTTGTTCACATCAAAGTCATTCTGACTGAAAATAGCAAGTTGATCTTTGGGTCTGTAGAAATCTAGCACACAGAAATAAGCTGAAACTTTTTTTACATTTTACTGAATTGTTGCCTTTTCAAGGAAGATCTTTGGCTCCTTTCATTGGAAGGTCTGCACCAAGTCCTGCTCCATCCCTGCCCCACACAGTCACACCACATCAAGTCCCATTGCAGGGACAAGTGAGGGGCTGGGTGGAGCTGGCTGCCTCACTCTTGAGGCAATGGAGAACATTAAACATTCTGCAGGAATGGGATTTTCTGCAGGTTCAAATAAAGTTCTAACAAGAGTCAGAAGAGTCTTCATTTGTCTTCAAAGGCTTCCTGTGTGATTAAGGCCCAGGTGCACAAGCAAGAGATTTCCCAGGTTCATCACCATTGTCCACAGTTTAATTTGCTGCTGGGGATGGTCTGGAGTTGCAATTCCATTAGCCTTTATCACTTTCTGAAAGTTCAAAACAGAACTAAAATGGTGGCAAATTAAGTTATTTGATGATTTGTGGTGACTTTGATATCAGAATTGACTTCTAATGTGTGGTTTCAAAGCAGTCTGATGAGATCCACCCTCCAGAGTTCTGTATCTACTCTATTGCCTGTCTAGTAAAAAGGAACCTCTCGGTATCTTTGTACTACAATTCCTTTTATCATTTGAAGATTCTTCAAAATTGCAATGGGAGAAAGAAATTAACAGGAACACACCTGATTAATTAAAAATTAATTGAGGCTAATTTAGATGACATTATATCATGATGACTTCCATTAAAAAAATAAAACTATTATCAAAAGGAACAAGCATTTTTTTCCAACTTAGTGTGTGCCCATTCCGTTGCCAGCATTTAACTAATCAAGCAGTTTCTTGCTTCCTAATAATCACCCCGG
>VZTY01026765.1:85132-103159 GCA_013400935.1 Turnix velox
ACAACACTGAACATTTGGCATCTCTCCACTGGTTTCACTGAAGTATAAAAATTGCTGAAGTTGTTTGAAAAGAAATAAACCTGTAATTCCACCACAGTCTACACCTGTAGTTTGGCTAAAAGAGACATGGCTGTAGGTACATTTATTTTTACTGTGCATTCCAGGGAGGTCTCTGCCTCTTTCATTGACAGTTTCTCTTTGGTATTAGTGCCCTGGGGTTCTTTACTAACCAGGCCACTGAACTCACTCTACCAAGTGCAAAAGAGTTAACCCAGTTATTAATACAGCACCAATTTATAGCTCTGCTGATGGATGAGAGTAGTGAAAAAGCAGAGGGCTGAACAAACTTGGGGAGCTCTGCCTCAAAATGTATAGGTCATCCTTTAAAAGAGCCTGATTTTTTGTTTCCTGCTATTTGTTGTTTGCAGCAAAATGACATTAATATTGGAATAGAAAGAGCAACAAGAGTACTGTAAGCACACCAAGCTACAAGAATGGAAAAGAATTACTCCAGCACTTGTAATCACCCATTATTACATTTCCAGTGCTGCTGGAGAGATTTTCTTCTGAAGTATGTTTACAATCTTCTCCAAGTTCTATAAATTGACTTCGACTTTGTGCCATGAAATGTAAATACTCTCCCTCCCCCCTGACAATGGCAAATCAGAGCTCTTCCTTTGCTCTTTGTGCACTTGCTGCATTCAGAGGGGACTGAGAATTCAGTGGCTTACAGGCAATGAAAAGAGATGAAGAAAACTTCTGCAATAGTAATAAAATAGCAAGAGTTTGAAATGCAGCACACAAATAATACAGCTGGCAGTAATACAGTGTTTGAAAGGAGTTATTTGTGGGGAGAAAAACCTTGTTAAATTTGGCCATGCAGGAAAAGGAAAGCAAATACTTTTGCCTATTCCCTAGGTTCACAAAATTAATACTGAAAGCAAAATTAAAGACACAGCTTATATAATTTTGTAAGCAAAGTGTCGAAGAAAATACCTTTATAAATGGATTACAGGAATTTATTCACAGTGTTTACAGTTCCCTTAATGAGTTCCCTTCCTCTCCAGTATCAGAAGGTGAAAGAATCCTGGAATTTATCAACCTCATCAGGCTAAGAATCTCACCCACTGCAGCAATCCTGCACTCATATGCACTTGAGGAATAATTGCTAGGATTTTGTGATGACCTAAATCTGCTAGGTATAGAGGATTAAAAATAAATATTTAGGTAGTGAAGGGAGTAAATTGTTTTAATATTTTTAATGAAGTGAAGATAAAATCAGTTCTGGAGCTTGGCATTTCAATGTCACGGGCATGATGCTGAATTTCTAAATTGCAGATAGGCAGTGGGAGAAGAAAATACAATATTGCTTCCTCTCCATATTCATGATAATATTTGTCATAATAATTTAGTTTTGTAACAGTAACAGGAATGTTGATGCTTTTTCACTTCCCCTACACATTTCCATTTTCACACTTTGCCATCTAACATCAAATATATTGAAAATGGTGCCAAAATATTCAGCAACATAGAAACAGCAGAGGAGAAATCAAGTTACAGTCACAGATTTCATTTCACTCCTTTTTCTAAAATAATCTCTATTTCATTTTCTAATTCTTATCTGCAGAACTAACAATACACCAAAGAAATTTCCACTCTCAGATACAAAAATCTGACAAGCTGAACTTGAAAACCGGGTTTAACAAACAGATTCTCTTGAAAATGTAACCATGATTATAACAAGCAATATTCATCCCCACAAGAACAAAACAAAGATTTCCTCCCTGATCCTACCATTAAAAAGTCTCCAGAGTGTAAGATTTAGGGAATAATTTTCATCACCTTTCCACTGAAAACACAGGGAAAATGAAACTCACAGAATCAGAATCTGAGAGATTGGAAGGGATCTCAAGAGACCATCCAGTTCCATCTCCCTGCCAGAGCAGGAACAGCAAGACCAGGTCAGACAGGAAGGTGTCTGGGCTGGTTTTGAATGTCTCCAGAGGAGGAGACTCCACAAACTCTCTGGGCAGCCTGTTCCAGTGTTTTGTCACCCTCACTGTCAGTTCTTAGATTCCTGTGGAACCTCCTGTGTTCCAGCTTGTGTCCATTGCCCTGAGTCCTGTCACTGAGAAGAACCTGGCTCCATCCTCCTGACACTCACCCTTTCCATATTTGTAAACATTAATGAGGTCACCCCTCAGTCTCCTCCAGGCTAAAGAGACCCAGCAGGCATTGAGCTGTTTGTGGCAGTTTGTATTTTGTTGATGTTAAAATGTCAGAAGCAACAATCTCCCAAGCACAGACACAGGCTGGGTGGAGAGTGGCTTGAGTGCAGCTCTGAAGAGAAAGACTTGGGGGTGTCAGTTGATGACAAACTCAACATGAGCCAGCAGTGTGCACTCGCAGCCAAGAAGGCACCAACCAAATCCTGGGTTGCATCAAGAGGAGTGTGACCAGCAGGTCACTGGGCACTGAGCAGCCTGATGTAGTGGGAGGTGTCCCTGCCTATGGCAGGGGGGTTGGAACTCGATGATCTTGAAGGTCCCTTCCAACCCAAACTTTCCTGAGAGGGTTCCTACAGATTAGAGGAACACGACGGGCGNCTCTTTTAGCCAAACTACAGGTGTAGACTGTGGTGGAATTACAGGTTTATTTCTTTTCAAACAACTTCAGCAATTTTTATACTTCAGTGAAACCAGTGGAGAGATGCCAAATGTTCAGTGTTGTCTGGGGGAGAACATCAATAATATCAAAGTAGTTTAATGAAAATCAAAAAACCAATGAAACAAAACCCAATATTTGTATTAACATTTGGAATAACATTTTGTGTCAAGGTGAGAAATTCTGACTTCATTAATGCTGACATCCTCATTAGGCTGACTTGTGTTTTGTCTTAATCACTTGATGTATAATAATTCTGATTCATTTCACTCCTCAAGGACCTCTTTCATATTAAAGCTCTATTTTTTCAAGCACTGCACTACGAAACAAACTAATGAATTGCATTCATAACATTCATTGGATTCCTGTGCTTTATCCCACATTCGGATTTTGCCATCAAGTCTGCTGCATAGCACAAGTACTCTGGTTTAAAAATGGTGATAATCCACGGTTTTTTTAGGTGGGTTTCCCTGTTCTACTTGCATTTATTGTGCATTGAGGTTTTGCAGTTCAGCATCAATTTCACAGTCAAACTCAGTTCTCAGTATGATTCCTATAAAATGTGTTGCTTTGATGGCTTGAAGCAAGGTACAGCTCACAAGAAATTTACTCTGGCCATACCTTATGTAGCAGATTATGAGATGGTGGCCAAAATCAAGAGCTGATCTTTCAGCTAAATCAGAATTACCTAGGGACAGTGGTAGAAATGCTTATTCCCATGGATGACTGTTTCCAAAAAAGTAGCCTTAGAGAAGCTGCTTTTAGCTGGTAAACACAAACCCACAGAAATAGCATTGTCTGTGTGGAATTAGATCCTAGAACTGCAGATTTACACCAAGGTGAGTTGTTTTGTGTGTGATTAGTGTGTATATCTGGCCATGTGGATATTTTAAGAAATAGTTCAGAGCAAGCAAATACTAATTCAGTTGTCACTTCTCCTAAAATAAGCCAAGCTAGTACCATACCCATCACAGAAGGAGAAAAGAAATATATTTTGCCACAGTTGAAGTTTCTTCCAATAGCAGTCATTTGGAAATGGGTATAACCCAGCCCATTGGGTGTCAGCCATGGGCAAGCAGTAAGCAAAAGCAATCACTAGAAGGCAAAAAAGAGATTTAAAAGAACTAAATGAGGCAAAAGAAATTCAGTAATTTCCATTTGTAAGAAAAGGATATAATAATGGCAGTGCTGTACTGCAGATTTATGGCTGCAGATTTACCAGCCTGCAGTATCCTTCACTCAATGGATCTTAATCACACCATTTAGGGTAAAATTTGTGACAGCAAGATGCAGAAAGAGTGGCATTCACACTCACTAAGCAGATGTGATTTATCTTCACACAGTTGGTTAGTGACCCTTACAAATTCTCTGTGTGACAAAAAGATGAAACTGTGCCTATAGGATTGGCCAGAAAGTTATCTCTTTCCAAAGACAACAGTAACTACATGGGAAACCATCAGCAGTTAAAAAAAAAAATGCACAGCACAAGAGATAAATAAAACTGGTATTGATGTAATTCAACAATTGTTCTGTTTTCCTTGATCAGCCAAGCAAAAAGGCTTCTGCCTTGGAGATTTAGGTGTACCTCTGGGTGTTTGAGTATTCTGCTCTCACAGCAGCAAAGCCAACAGAAAGGAACATTCTTCTGCAGTCTAATATGATTCCATTCTCTAGCTTTTAGATGTACATTCTGAGCTCATGACATGAAAAATTGTGGACCAGTGGCTATAGAAACAATCCATTAAAGGAGCAAGAGTGCTTTCATCACAATGCTCTCCTGAGATCTTTTAACAATTTACAGCCTAGCACTGCATCCTCTGCAAGTGCCTGATGCTAATTCCTGAAATTAAAAAAATCAAGCAGGAAAAAGAGATTAGGTACAAACATTTGAGAGTGGAGCACTGCAGACAAACCTGCTGCTGTTCACTACAGCATTCTTTAAAACCAGTAGTGCTGCTCAATTCTTGAAAGCCCAGGTCTCCTAGTCAGACTGTTTGGAAGCCACGTCTTTCTGGTTTGATTTGTTTTTCTCCTTAAGGGAAGAATAAATTAGAGAAAATCCCTGGAAATGTGATCCAAGCAGAAACATTGGCACTTGATCCAAAGGCTCTTTGGTTGCTGGGGTGAATTTTTTTACAGTTCTGCAGGACATGCTGCTAAATAGCCTGGCCAGGAGAACAAAGCAGCTGCAAAATAAATGAGGCAGAGATGAAACTAAAACCTGGCGTTCTTGGGAAAGAGGCAAAGAGGGATCTTGCCAAGACCAGACACAAAGAAAGGAGGATGGGCAACCTGAAAAAGAGGCTTGGAAGAAGTAATTTGTTTTAGGCACAATGAAGATGCAAAGATTATTAGAGAGAGACATGGAAATGTAGAGAAAAGAGACAGAGAATCAAATGTACAGAACCCAGTTTAACAAATGGGAAAGGTGCTGAAAATAGTTTTTAGCAAGACTCAGATGAGAGTTCCTGAGTGAAGGATCCCCAAAATATCCCCAAAATATCCTTGTGTGTGTCTTTGGGTGGTTCACAAGGACAAATGAGTCTTCTGCTCTTCCATTTGTCCTGGCTTCATTACTTTTATTAATTTTATTAATTTGACAGTCTCTGCCATGCCCCTTGCACTGTAGAATAACCTGCAGTTGGTGTCCACTAAAATGAATGGTGAAGTGTAGTTTATTAGCCTGGTACAAATAATATATATTCATCTAAATCTTTGTGATTCAGCCTTACCCATAATGCACATTTTCTACACCAAAGTTAACATTAAACTGTATCACACGTCTCTGAGCAGCAGCAGGGTCATTATGGAAAATCTTTTGAGACAGGAAGAGATGTTTCCTCATCCTGCCCATGCTTTCACTCCCAGGTAAATTAGTATTTCACTAATTAATAATCTGCATGCAGATTAAAAAGATACATTGCATGGCAATAAAACAGTGATAGCAAATTATCTTTTAGTGTGCCTAACAGCTTAACTCTCTAATCAGAAGATGTTTTCTAACTTTCAGTTCACATCCTTCTGTTGATGATTACACCCTGACTGATTCTGCTTTGATTTGTCCTCAGTCACCTTTTAGCACTAAAGGGTCTTTAGAATCAGTCACAAAGGCTGAGAAGCATGGCTGCTGCTGCACTCCCTTATTAAGTCAGGTTACCTCTGGAGCTGTCAGGGACTAAAATCAAATGCCTTTGTTAGGAAGTTCTACAACTCTTTAAATATTGATTATTATTATGGCTATGCAGAAATGCTGAAAATCTATTTTTGTCTAGACTAGTTCAGAATAGGAAAAACTTCAGCAACAACAGAGCTGCTGCATTCTCCTTAGAAAGGTGAGAAGGCTCAGGGGGGAACCTCAGAGGAGCTTCTCAGTACCTGAAGGGGGCTACAGAAAGGCAGAGGTAGGACTTGTTAATAAGATATGTGTGGATGACCTTGTCCTGCTGTGATATTTCTGATACTTCTGCAAAGGTGATTTTCAGCAAATGTTGCCATTGCAGATATCTCCTCAAGAAAAGAGTTTGCACATATCTTCATTACTGTTGTTGAATATGTATTTATTCTGCTTTGTGCATCAACAACATTTGTGCAAAGTTGTCAGGAAGCCTTTTGATTAGAAGTAAACAAGAGTGGGTATCATCTCACATAATGCATCTGATGTGTCCTACTTCAGCTCTTTGTTCATCCATTCCACAGTCAGCATTGTTTGGTGCTAGAGGAGAATCCTCAGAACTTCTCTTTCTCTCACACTCCTGTTTCCTGTGGAGCCAAGAGCAGGATCTGTTTTCTGACAAGGTCCCCTGGGACTGGGAGGTGGCAAAGGCTAAGCTGGTGCTTGGGTAGTTCCAGTGGTCCTGCCAGCATCAGTCTGACCCTCAGGCTGTTGGGCTGCTCTGTCCTGTGTGGGGTGACAGCTGGGACCTGTTGAGAAGGGCCATGCTGCCTGCTTGTTGCTGTGCTTGGTTGGACTCATGGTAACTCCAAGTCAGGGCTAATGTGGGCATCCCTGCACTTTATCTTAGTTCAGCCTATTGATGTGCTCTCAGTTTACAAGTGCCATGACTCTGTTAAGAAACACAGAAGGTTTTACTTCTCTTCTGCTCTTCCTGTGTCAGTATTAGAGGTATATCTCCCTCGGCTCCAATATACAAAACACTGAGAGACAGCCATTTCAAGAGTGTAATTCAGAGCACTTAAATCAGCTCCTGCTCTGAACTGTCTCTTTCTATTGATTATATTAAGTGCTTACAGAGACCAACCCTCTGTGCTTTGCAAAAACCATTCTGGGTACTGTAAGCTACACTGCAATGGCAACATAGAATAATTTCTTTGTTTTCTTTGATTACTACATTCTCTGCTATTCTGTGCTTGATGATAGCATTCCAGAATACAAATATTAATGGATTTAATTCTTCAGTGGCAAATTAGTGTAAATAAGGATTGTTAATCCTGCATTAGGACTTTGAAGAACTCTTTGCTGCTGCCTTTAATACATGCAGTGAATCAGCACCATTAGAAATCCAACTAACACAATATTTTTGATGTGTCAGGGTAATGAAAAGGAAGTGTCCTTGTAGGAAGGCAGCAAGCAACTTATAAGGGAACCTCCAGGTGAATCATCTCTCCGTGTCCTCTCATTTCTCATGGCTACAGCTCTTTTTCTGGTAAGGAGTTTCCTGCAGACTAGATAGGACTTAGATGTTTTTGCTTGGCTTTTTGAGCTGGGAACTCTGTCACAGCTCTTTGTTATGATTCTGCAAAACAATGACTTCAAAAGCAACTTGTGATCAAAACGAAAAACTGGAGTTAACTATTGGGCTCTCATTTGTTGTCACTTGCATTTAGCCCTTGTGCATTCATTCTGCTCCTCAGAAAGAATTCATCCTGCACTATGAGGATGCTTAGAACCCTCTGCCTCCCCCAGTGATTCTGTGTGACATTCACTTTCCTTCCCATCCTCAGGTAACAGATACACAAAACCGTCACCCAGCTGCTGGAAAAGCTTCAGGGCATTTTTCATATGAAGTTTTAATTTTAAAAAAATTCCAGAAAAGAAATATTATTATTCTGACTTCACATTTCACAGCCATTTTAAGTTGTTTTGACAAACCCCAGTTCCAGAAGCTTCCTTTCAACATGTATGGTGGAGACTGAGAATGGACAGTAGAACATGACAGAGGATAGAAACAGATGATACAATTTGTTACTGGTTTTTGTTTGTTTAACTGACAGACCCAGTTATGAGATAGTATAAATGATTACAGCCATAGGAAATAAGTCTGCAAGTGGTGAATTTGCTTTTTAAGGGCACGGGAATATAATTAAGACCACAAGTCTGAGAAATTACTTAGGAGCTGTGAAAACAAAGCAGAGTAACATTTGCATTACCATCTTTTATTTTCCCTTCTGTTTTTTCATGTTTCTCTTTCTGACTTATAACTTGTGCTTTTTTTGCCCTTCAGGCACTACAGGGCTTTGATTTTCCTCTTACTACTTTTTTCAAATGATACAAAGCCTCCAGAATGCTTTCACCAAACCATTTGGAATTCATAAACGAAAAAGCTTCTACCTAAATTAAATATTTCAACAGGCTGAAAATTTAAAAAAAGTGACCTGCAGGACTTGCCAGCTGGGCATTGTGAAGCAGGAAGGTAACGGGCTATTTCAAAGGTCAAAAATTTTCTTGGACTTGTACAAATTTAGAGTTTCAAGTAAACAAAACTTCAGTGTTAGTTGACATCATAATAATAGTTTCTCCAGAAAATGTCAGTGCTTTGCAAGATGAAGTTGTTATAAGGCTGTGTCTGAAAGAAACCAGAGGTTGCTAGTTAGTTTAGATTTTTCAGTAATGTGGGTTCCAGTGGTCAGAACCCAAGGAACAGTTTCCTTATGAAACATCAACATTTTCTGAAAAGAAACTCCTGTCACAGACACTGAGGCTAATACCATCAGTAGAATGTTATAATACATAAGGGATGGGACAGATCTATCCTTTATTGGGAGCAGATGTTAGGAAAAGAAAGGATATAGAATCATAGAATCATAGAATAGTTTGGGTTGGAAGGGACCTTAAAGATCATTGAGTTCCAACCCCCCTGCCATAGGCAGGGACACCTCCCACTAGACCAGGCTGCTCAGTGCCCTGTCCAGCCTGGTCTTGAACACCTCCAGAGAGGGGGCATCCACAACCTCCCTGGGCAACCTCTTCCAGTATTTCACCACCCTCACTGGAAAGAATTTCTTTCTTATGTCTAGTCTAAATCTATCCCCCTCCAATTTTTATCCATTGTTTCTTGTCCTCCAATCCCATATTATGTTAAAAATTCCTTCCCCTGCCTTTCTGTAGGACCCCCTCAGGTACTGNAGCCCAGGATTTGGTTGGTGCCTTCTTGGCTGCGAGTGCACACTGCTGGCTCATGTTGAGTTTGTCATCAACTGACACCCCCAAGTCTTTCTCTTCAGAGCTGCACTCAAGCCACTCCTATCAATAGTTATTTATTATAGTGAACTATGTTGTGTATTCAAGTCCTAATTCAGGCCAATACCTACTGTTGCACCCATCCTTGCTCTAGTGCTCTGCTAAATTGAGTAGATTGTGGAGCAAATTTGTCAGAAATTACAGTGATGTCACAAAGAACACTCAAAACAGCAGTAAATATATTTTTTTGGTAACTGTTATTTTTGTTTAATTCACAGCACTGTGGACTATTTTCTAATTGCTTTAATCATTGAAATGACTTTTGTAATGATGCCTGCATTGATTGTTCCTCCTAAAATTGCATTGCTTCAGTTGTGCTGAATGCTGTTAATTTGTCTAATTGATGCTCTCTTCATACTACAGCTTGTGTAATACCAGATCAGAGCATGCTCTTGAATACTCTACTAAATTTTAGAAAAGGAGGAAAATAATCACACTGAAGAAATGATGTGCCTCTCATTTGATTACTGCTGTAACCAATGGGGGCTACTGCATTTACCTTACTGGATTATTAATTTCTTTTTTTTTTAACAGAGAAAAAATAGCAGCTTTTAACATATGTCTCTTTCTCATCTGAGCTACCACACAGCTCCAACTCCAATATACACAGAGAGGAGACATATGGCTAGAAAGTTTTTTTTTTGCTTCTAAGAGTTCCAAAAAGAAGATTCTCCTTTGAAAAAAAAGAGAAAATGCACTTGTAGGGGATGTCATCTTGTGTGTATGCTCAGAGTGAGCCTGAAAGATATTTCTAGCACATGTTTTAAACTCTTTTTGTGAGGGGGTGGGGGAAAAGCCAAGCCCAGAGCAGAATTTTAGTTTTACTTTTAACCTATTTTGGGGTATATAAGTGCCAGGATTGTTGTTACTAGGGCTTAGAAAAATTTGAATGCTAACAATGCATTACAATAGGAGGATAGGATATGTGATGGAAGGACTAGGAGTCATGGATGTAAATTGGAAGAGGGGAGATTTAGGCTGGAGAGAAGAAAGAAGTCCTTTACTGTGAGGGTGGTGAGACACTGAAAGAGATTGCCCAAAGAGGTTGTGGATGCCCCCTCATCCCTGGAGGTATTCTCTCAGGTACTCAGAAATTACAAGGAATTCTAAAGAGGAATTTTGACAGCTGCAGTGTTATTTACAGGTGAAGTAATTCAGTCATGGAATATTAGCTACTGCCAACCTAACTTCTCATTCTATTTCCTGCATGATTAGGACTCCACAGAAAATACTACTAATTACTTTCATATCTCACTTATAAAGCTAAAAATAGCATAACATGGATTTAGAGCATACTAGTCTGCATGCAAGGAAGAAAACATAATAGAAAAATGTTATCAGCAAAGTAACCCATTCACAAAGGGTATGTCTGGCTTTTCTTTTTTTGGGGGGGAGGGAAGAGGGGCTGATCATATCACATTTGCAGTTGCTAATTTTGGCTTTTATCATTGAATATGTTTTACTGCTTTCTAGAATGAAGGAAAGACTAGAGAGTACTTTGCTAGGTGTTTGAACAAATGCAGCCACGTCACACACAGTGGGATTTCTGGCAAGGTTTTGATCCCAATGTAGCAAGAATCAAGAAACACTGGACCAAATCCATCTCTAGTACAAATTTCATTGGGTTCCCACTGAGTTACACTAAGGATGAATTTGATGCGCAGTTCCTGACAGCTCTGAGTTACCTGTGTTTATGATTTAAAAGGTTGTGATACAGTAATTCCATGTGCAAACCACAGAGTAAAGGCTTGACAGTCACTGCCAAATAGTTGCTGTGCTGCAATCACTCTGCTGAGCTGAACACATTAAGAAAATGCTATTGCAAGGCTTGACAAAATATAATGACAATTCCTATCTGACAAGCCTTTATTAAGGCTCCAGGCTGGGTGTGAGGAGTTCTCATTTCCCTTTCTGGCACCAGGATGTACCATGAGATACTCTGAAATGGCTGCTAAAGAGCCTTTGCATAGGTGAGCAGCACATAGTTAACATACCAGTAGATGGTGCTCAAAAATAAGCTGCATCACCTGTGAAACTGATAAAACTGAATCCCCTAAAGCACTGCAAATGGCTTCTCTTCTTCCCTTCCATATGGGAGCTGGGGGGTGTCTGCTCTTCAGGAGGCACTAGTATCACATAGCAGTAGTTTGCATTCATGTCTTCTCCATGGCTCTGGGTATGTTGTTTATGCCCAGACTGATCTCCTGTAGCTGAGACTGCTGAGCTGTGATTACCTTGCTGGGTAGCAAAAGCAAAGAGAAAGGCAGTTCTACTGCCCTTCTGGTAAAAATCCACATTGGACTGGGCAAGACTTTCATTGTTCTGTATGAGAGCTGGCTTTCAAGCAAAATAGCAACACTCACACAGCATTTGTATCCAAAAGGCTTTGAAAGACATAAATAAAAGCACATAACCCAAGTCATGAAACACAATTATTTTACATAGCTCATTTCTTAAATTCATACCATACACACCCTCATATGCAGGCCAGGAGACATCAGCCCTTTGAGCTCTTGACCTGCACAGGTCACTTAGCAGGTGTCCCTGGAGAGACAGAGTGGTTTCCATGGTAGGATGTGTATTGCTCTCACCTCAGCCACTCACAGGCTCATATTTATCCTCCCCCTCCTGAGGCCACCATGTCCCAAGGTAGAAGTCATGCTCCTGCCTTGTGCACACACAGAAACACAACAAGGGGGGTCATTTTCTCCTCAGGGTGCTTTTGTTCTCCACTCCCATGGGTAACCCAGGCTGTCTGCATGGATACCTGTAGCTCCTTGTAAGCCTGATGCATTCCAAATAAGTTCATCAGTGCCCAAGGAATGGACATCCTGGTCCACCAAACATGTAAAGAACTCAATGAAACAAGAACCAGCTGGCATTCTGAGATCATCCAGCAACTTTCTGTTCCCTTCACAGCATCTAAAAGGAGATTCATTTGTAGCCTTAAGCTGCACTGAGCTCCAGGAGTGGGAGATACGACAGATGAAAAAATATATATTTCATTAGCAGTAAAATTTCTCCCTGCTACTGAAATTATTAAAATGGTAAAGCAGTCCATTTGTCACAAAAAGTTCTTGTTAATAGAAGCTCTTTTGAATAGTGGGCTCTTTATTAAATTGTAACTTAGAATGAAGAATGCTTACAATTAAGTATGAAATTTATACAACTCATGGACACAGTAGATACAGGCAGTGGAGGTGCAAGAGCTCAGAAACTCAGGACATATTTCAGACTGAGCAGACCTTTGCAAGGCAGCAATGAAAGGCAGGTGAGCTCCATATTCAGTACAGCAGAAAACATCTCCTTTTACACCTCACCTTCTCTGCTGTTTCATTAATTCTCCAGCCCTAGTGATGCATAAAGCATTTAGATATATTAACAGCTTTTAGATATATTAACACCAGATTTTTACTAATTCTCAGCTACCAACTAAAGATGTCAGTCAGAAAGAGTTTGAAACATGGCTTGAAAAGCTTCCCTCAATTCTTAACTTTCATTGGGACTAAATGACAAGAAGTATAAAATCTGCATCCAAAAAAAATGGCTGCATACATGACTAATGTAATGGGTAGCTTTTACTTCCTGTATTTTTTCAGTCACTGCAGCACATGACATGCTTAGAGGACAGGGTCAGATGAGCTGTCAGGGGGACCCTCCTGTTGAGTCACGAGGCTCAGGAAGCTAAGACTTGCTTTCTCAACTGCTTCTCAGAGATGAGTCTTAATGTCTGAAGGACACACAATCAATACTTTATATCACTTAGCTAAGATTTCAAAGTTTATAGCATGTTATTAGTAATTTACTAAGAATCTGTTGCAACAAAGAGTCACTCAACCTCGATGAGTAGAAGCACAGAACCTGAAGCAAGCAGCATCCTTGAAGCAAGCAGCATCTCTGCAGTGCAGCCCTCTGCCCCTCTGCCATACAGAGCTCAAAGGGCTCTTGGGTTGGGGAGAGATTACACCACAGCAAGGCCACATTCTGAGATGGTTTTGCTTGGTTCTATGAGTCTATTTCTCACCAGCACACATGTTCACACACACATGTTCAACATCATCACGAGTGATGAGATGAAGGAGGATGTAGATGCTGAGAAGATGGATTTAGATGTGGTGGTCAGGATTTTTTCATGTTGCTTTACTACAATCTTGTGGTCTCCCATAAAACTTACAAGTTAGCCAAAGCAAACACATCAACAGTATCTTGACTTGAATTCCCATTTGCAGAGATGTGTACCTGCCCTGCTGGCTAGCTAATAACTTCAACCAGAAAGTGATTTAGAAGTCAAGAGCAATCTATGTATTATATTCTGTGCTGACCTCCTCAAATCCATTAACCTTTCAACAGAATTTTAAGTGCTGCTAGTTTAAATGCTAAGGCTTTCCTGAGTTGTGCCTGGACTTTATGTGTATCTAGACTTCAAATTATAAAATTCTACAGAAACTCACACTATTTTAGCAACCAAAGCCACTGGATGTTGTACAGTTATTTTGAGTAGTTAAAAATTTTAAGGCCTCTCCTTTCTCTCTGCCCACAAAGAACTTTGAAAACATTAAAAATCTGCCAAATATCCAAGCAAAACAGATTATCCCCTAGAGTGACTGCAGAATAATTGCAGTTTCTGATTAAGCTCTGTAGTTTCAATCAGAGCAATGCCAGCTCCACCAAGAGTCAGAAGTGAGAAGCTTTGCTTACCTCAGCAAGCAGGAGGTTACAAATATATAATAACTGAAGAAAAGGTTAATTGAGTTTCATTTTTCATTAACAGCCACATCAGTAAAAAGATCTTTTCATATGGAATTACCTTCCTCAGAGAATAAATGGCTGGTTTTCCTAAATTCTAACATAAGTATGCACAGACCCAGTTCTCAGCTGGAGTAAGTCAGCAGAGTCAATATTGCTTTAGACCTGCTACAAATCTTTTCCTAGTGTAATTTTCTCTAATTCAAGTCCTAATTCCTTCACCCTGAACTCAATTTCTGAACTTCTCTGTCTCTTTATCTACTTCCTGGTTTCTATTCTTTTATCTGGGTTTGTTAACATACTCTGCTTTTCTCCCCCATTCAAGAGCAGGTACATTGCATGTTTAAATTCCCATTATAGACTGTGTTTGCTTTCTGTGAAACTGTTTTGCTGAAAATAAAATAAAAAGCTATTTATGAAAAAAACATGTTATTTTCTTAAGTCTGTTTAATGAAAGTTTCAATGGGATCCAGAGGAATTACACAGACTCCAAACTGACTCATTGTCAGAGCTGGGACAGGGTCTATGTAAGAAAATTTTGCTCAGCTGTGTCCAAAATCAGTTCAGTTTCATTAAAAAGAAAATGTCCCTAGCTTTCTCTCCAGATATAAAAATAAATACAAAATATATTAATATGATTTTGTAATTCCAGCTGCTAACAGAAACAGCTTCTAGGGACACAAAAGCTCAAAGTAATGTAATACATAAATGCCCTGTCTCTTTTAATAAGTAAATAGTATTGTCTGATGAACAAAACTGAAACTACTTTTGTCTAACCCACACACTAATCAGTGCATTTTAATGTTTTGTTATCATTTCACTTCATTGGAACTCTATTATGCTTTTCATTCTTGATGTAAATATGCAAAATGCTGTTAATCAACTTTTGTTAGTGGGTATTTGATTAATAACTTGCAGATGTACTCACCCCTGTGTATATTCTGTTAAATGCCAATACATACCAATACATAATTCATTACTTTAATAACAAAAAGGGCTAATAAATCAAAGGAACTCTTGAGAATGGAAGAGGCACAATTACCAAGGAAACAGCTACACATTGTTTTGAGTATGGGATGGATTTGATCATCAGCCACCTGTGAGTCCTAATATCACACCACCATGGAAATGACTAATGATGAGCAAACACCAAGTCCTTGCCCCCCCCAGCCCTGCTCCTGTTAGACAGAGAACAAAAATCAGTCCCAGACCCAAAGGGACAGGATGAATAAAGGGTGAAGAAAAGCAGCAGCAAGTACTAATGAGCATGCAGAATGATGTCTGCAAATATCCTTTTCAGCCTGTGATGTGTGTAGTTGTGTCATTTAAGTCTTGCCAGAGGGTTCAAGATAGAGAGGTGAGAGCCACCTTAAGGAATAAGAGGAAGCAAGTTGCACTGAGGGTGTCATCTGCCTGCTCTGTGCACCCCTTCCAATTTACTGTGCTCTGCTTGTGGAAACTGCTGCATGCTACTTTGAAATGTATGAGTGATCCTCAGATTGAGCAAGCAGATATTTAATGGGTGATCACTTAGCATCCAATGTTTTACGCTCAAAATCTTTACTCAGTGTGAGTCATTGACATTGTGCAGTGACAGCTGCATTACTGAGAGAGCCCTTTTTGGTGACACGTGTAATTCAGTTCTTGAAATTCTATGGAAAGAACTCTTCAAGTGGAACACCTCCATGGGGGAGGTAAATATCTTAATCCAAGGTTAGGTTCAAATATGGAGCTGAGGTAATTTGTCACTTGCATCAATTCTGAGGCTAAGCCAAGAACTGAGCTTTAATTCCTTTCATGCCTACAACAGCATCCCCAATCCCCTCAGCACTGACAGTTTCTACTGGAAATTAGATCTCATTTAGAATTATATAGCAGCTGCAGATATTTTGAATGGCAAAGAGATATATAGGATAATGTATGCATGTATCTGCCAACACAGGTGAGCATGTTATTTATTATGTGCAATTAATTGGCTTTGTCAGTGACAAGACCATGCAGAGATAATTTACTCCACTCATTTCCATCTCTCCTGAGTATTATTTAAACCAAAATAACACCTGATGGGTGAGAACTCCTGAGAAGTGGATTTGAGGTGGAAAAGTAGCATCAAGAATTGTTTTCAAAATACCATACTGGTTTTCATTACTGAAATAGCAAATGATTCCCCTGAAATCTGTGTAAATCAAAAGCTTAGATAGCCATTTAATGACAGAGGGGATTTAAAGGTTTCTCATACTGTGCCTTGCTCATACTCACAGTGCAATTGGATGTCAAGTTAGCTGAAGAACACTGGAATGTGTAATGTTCTCATTCTGATACCTCTTCAGGACATGACTCTTTCTAAAACATGATAACAGCAGGGTACATCATCCTATTGCTAGCTTGCACACAGCTGGCTCTGAAATGGGATTTGAGCTGCTTGAGGAACTGCCATCTATTACTATGAGCTAGTTCCTAATTTAAAAAGTGTTTAAATACTTAATTTGGGTCTTTGACATGCTTCAGTTTTACCTTTCTGTCACATTCATCACATAACCCAAGAATCATATCTAAAACATTTATGTGTATTTAAAGAAAAACAACCACTTTCAACTAATTTTCATCTCCAGTTTTCAAGAGGTTGTTATATATTTGTGAAGCACTTCAATTCTGTCCAATCAGCATTTTCAGGTGTACTTCCATTAGAAGTGCAGTCAGCTCTAATCCCCAGTATCTGTGAACCTGCACATTTTTTAATCTGCCCAATATAGAAAGGGACCAGTTGTATTTTCTGTTGGTGCCATGATTTTCATAGTGAAGTGGAGATCAGACTTCTGTGCCCCACATACTTAGCTGGGGTCAAAGCACCCTAATGCCTAATCATAAGGATTGACAAGTGTTTGAAAAATAAGATGTTACTAATAATAATAATAGTAGGATTAATGTCAGGCACAAATTGCTGAAGATATATTTGAAAAATCATACTAAAAATCTTCTAAATACCTTGTGTGAGTTTTTAAGGTCAAGTTTTAACTGCAATAGTTTTTCAGGAATTCACCTACTCCTTGCATTTGTGAAAATATACTTCCCGGCAAATATGAGATTTTAATTTGCTCTTGGTTTCTTCTTGTAACAGACTCTTTCTCAAACTGGACACAGCATGACATGGCAAATACTTGTGCTGAGAGCTGAGTGGCCACACGTGCAGAGCTTTTAACTCAGCATTTTCTTCCTCTCTGACAGACTTACTAAATCTTTCCCTTTCCTCCTCACAATAGCTTTTCCTAAATTAATAAATACAACCGAGATTTTAATTTGTCTGTCTCAACCATAAGCATCCCACACAAATTCACACCTCCCACTGGCACAGCTGAAGGAGCAAGAATGAGCACAAACACCATTATAGGCAGAATTAAAGAGATTTATTGAAGGGTCAGACTGCTTCTTATGCAAGAAAGTTTCCTTGTAACATAGGCTGTTGGCTAACCTTGAAGGTGATTTCCCTTGAGCTTCTTTAAGCTATCTTCTTCATAAAGAAAATATAGAAGACTCATAAAAAAGATATATATATCTTCTTCATTTTCTTCTTGATAAGAGCATGAGGAGAGTGGGACAGGATCACCCTGGAAGCCCCACTTCCATCAGAGAAAGACAAATATTATTTTCTCCTGCCACAGAACATCCATCAGCACCCCATTAGAAGGCTCTGCAGGAGTGAGGAACAGGTGAGAAGGAGAACTTTAACACCTTGCTGCCCATTCATATGCTTTGTCTCCTTTTGGATACAGCACCACTGACACTATTTGATGAAAGCTTGGAGAGATCCATCAAACCCCCCATGTTCTCTTGCTCAGCACAACCCTGCCCACCTCCCTTAGCCCCCCTAGCCAGGTAGAGCAAAGCCACCCTTGCCAAAATGGCCACAAACAAACTCCCCTTCTCACATACCATAGCATAGTTCAGGTTAGAAGGGACCTTTAAAGGACACTTAAAGGTTTTAAACGAGAGCAGGTTTAGAGGGAACATTAGAAAGTAAGTTCTTCAGCATGAGGGGCTAAGATGAGGGTCAAAAACTACAACTGTCTCTTACCTCTTAGAAGTCACAGATCAGTCATCAAGGCTTTGCTTCCCTTTCACCATTGAGCTGAAACACAAGG
>VZTY01026765.1:103321-145713 GCA_013400935.1 Turnix velox
GAGGGCTGTGTGGAACCTGCCTAGAGGCAGACTGAGGGGGAAAAATGGAAGGACTTGAGCGTTCACCATGAGAGGGTGAGACACTTGAATGGGTTGCCCAGAGAGGTGGTGGAAGCCCCATCCCTGGAGACATCCAAAGCCAGGCTGGATGAGACACTGAGCAACCTGTTCTAGTGCAGGATGTCCCTGCCCATGGCAGGGGGTCTGGAACCAGATGATCTTTAAGGTCCTTTCCAACCCAACCCATTCTATGATCTTTAGTAGTTACATTTAAAGTGGGAGGCTGGTGGCTTCCCAGCTGTCTGAAAAAAAGATGAGATTCATCTCTTCTTGCAGTTCTTTTATGGCTGATTGATACTCAGAGAGATTGCATACAGAATGAAGAATGCTGGCTCCAGTGAGGACTACACACAAGAGAGATAAACTGCTGAATTAAATCTTCAGATGTTTTGAAAGCCTTCTGTATTAATAGGATGACCCTGAACAGACCCAAAAGACTATCAGCTTAGTTGAGGCATGAAGTAAAAAGGGTGGAAAGTTAAACTTTTTATGGTACTAGATGAAATCATGACTTTCCTGTGACCTTCAAATCATGCTTGGAATTAAAGCTCTAGAATACAATGAGAACTTATTTTGTTAATAGGCAGGAGGAAAAGCTCTCTGGGATACACTTGGGCTCTCAGAAAGATGAACCCTCAGAATAATGGGGTTTTTTGCTTTTATGCTTCTGAAAAGCATCTAGAAGAGACAGATTCAAGAAGCCTAACGCTGGACAACATTGCTGAATCCCAGGCATTCACCTCTTCAAATAGCAGAAGGAAATGCATGTTTAAAGCCTCCTTCTTTTCAGACATTACATGCAGTGTCACTTTCAGACACAGAATTCCAAGAATAGGAGAAAATAATGAATGTGGAGGGAGAATGTGGAGCAGCATGTTGGCCCTGTGCCTAAAGAGAAACTGCACAGGCAAGTCTGACAGAATTACACACAGACAAAAATTAGTTCTCTTTGTATTTGGTGCTGCATTTCTGCCTGGGGTGATGATTTTTTTTCAGATATTCCTGATAGGATAAGGATATGGGTGTCTCTACAAGCAATATGAGCATCTTTGCAAACAGAAGAAACTAGATCATTTCAACAGACAAAGGTGTTGATTAAAACCAAACACAAATGCCACCAAACCTCAGTTTACATATGGAAATGGCAAATGTCATTTCTGCAATATGTAATTTCTGTCTATCCTGGTTCTGGTGGGAATTGGGTTCATTCCTCAGACTCAGCTATCCCATTACCAACAAAGCCCATCAGTAGCCAGGGCTGGCTGGGAAGGGGGGGAGCAGGGAATGGGGAGGGTGGGCTTGTTGTGGGACCTGGAGGTGGCCTCATGTGTGTGTGGGAACAATCAGCACACGTGTGGGGTGTTGTATCCTGGCTGTACATCCCTTCTTTCCTCTTTTTGTTGGTTTTGTTTGTTTTCTTGTAGACAAAGTTCTTCTGTTAAACTTTGCTTTTTACCTTTGTTTTAACCCATGAGTGTTGTTTTGTTTTCTTTCTTTTCGACCAAGAAGGCAGCTGTAGTGAGAGACACGTGGTTCTTTCTTTTCTCCAAAGTCAAACCACAACAGAGGATCCAGACTTTGATTTTCATATTGGGTATCCTGGGAGAGTCTGTAAGTCTCAATGACCTTGGACTCAATGGTAAAAGGGATATTCGCAGCCTGGAAAAGTTTTAGTATAAAAGGAATCTATGTCCCCCCCAGCAATTTGAAAGACCCCACCTCAGTGGAGTCTTCCTTCATTTGAATAAAGTCAGTTCTTTTCCAGGACTCCTCTGCCTCCTTCGTGAACACACTGACCTTACTGTCAAACCTGACAGTGCATCTCTCCAGTTCTCCTCCCAGAACCAGACTCTAAAGGTCTTGGGTTGGACCTCTGAGCCAAGAGAGGTTCTTTCAGCTTTTATTTTGAATGCCTGAAGTCAGACTGACTGTTTAAGCTGTCTGTTTCCTGGAATTCACCTCCTCTATTTTCACTGCACATGGCATTGAAAGCACTAAGAAATAAGAATTAAATAAAGTTAAATGAAATTAACCTGGTGCAGGTACCTGTACAGAGGAGCCCCACAAGTCTGATGAGTGCACTGAACTTGCATAGTGGATGTGCAATTAATTCAGAAATACAGAAAGTCTTCCCAAAAGAATTATTCTTATCCTCCAAATGTTATTTATTTGGATCAGAATGGGTCTTTTCAGCTATAGTGATATTCTTCAAACCCCTGCAGTGGGATGTTATATTGTTTTTTGATTAAGCCATAAGTTTAGTAGATTGTTTAGTAGCCTTATACTGTGAATCACTTGCAGATGAAAGGCTGCAGCAAGATTATCTGCAGGATAAGAAAACTGGAAGATGCTTTTCTGCTCTGCTTTATCATTACAATGAGGATCTGTATGATTGAAAACCAAGAAGTAAATAAAGTCCCATCATTTCCACATCCAAGTTCTGGGTAAGTATCCAGTGGTGTGAAGGGATGTTTCAATGATGCTGTTAGGCTAAATGGTGGTGTACAGACTGAAACAACATTGTCATCAAATCTGACAGCTCCACTGCATTATAATTATAGGCTGCCAGAGGCACTTTTTAGACTATCAGTACTTTTGGGATAGTTTGCATCTAAATTATAATTGAACTTCAAAGCAGTTTGATGGAGATCTGCTTCCAAATGTGAAAGACTAACTGATTACTATTATGCACTCTGCCAGCTGGTTGCTACTGTAAAAAATAAATAATAGCCAACATAATGATAATCAGAAAGTGATATCTTGAATTGTATTAATTTTCTTTTGAATTATTTATGGAGAGTTTTGTCCAGTACTTTTTAAATACTTGTTTAGTTTCTCTAAAGGAAAAAAAAAACAACCAAGATTGGGAGGAAGAAAGAGAAATCTGGAAAATCTCCAAGAGTTAGCTCACCAGTAATCATTTTAGATGTCCTCAACCCAGCCCTACTATGCTAAATATTTATGGTAATGTTAAATAAATAAATATTACCCACCTCCCAGTTTACAGTAACTGCTTTAAGGGAGGATTATCTCAGCCCTGACACCCACAGCACTTTCTCCTGCTCCCCCTCTTCTGCCCTGGATGTTTGTAGACCTTTCTCTCACACTTTTTTCCTCACTCCCTGCCTGTTTTTCCCCTCCTTAGCTGTGTTTTCTCTGGGTCTCCACTAGGCTGGGGGCAGGGCAGGGCTGGAACAGGCAGTTTGGGGCAGGGCAGCCCCACACCAGTCCCTGCTCACAGCCCAGCATGGCCACCCAGTATCACATTCATAGCTCACTCTCCATGCCTTGCCTGCTGAGTTATGAGCAACAGACCAATGTTTCTCCATTTTGATCAATACCCATTTCATGTGCTTCTGTTTTTCTACTGTGGAAGAGTCAAAGGGGATAAAGGAGCTCTGCTGGCTGAGGCTAAGAGTCTCTGAAAGATTTTCAACTGCTTCGATCTTAGGTGTTCTGCTGATCTTAATAATAGAAGTCCCAAATGCTACTAGGTAGTGATGGACTGTCTTCAATAGTGAGGTGGTGTCATTGCTGAATCTCAATTCAAGCAATTCCAGCTGCTTTGGAAAACTAGTGCCACAGTACAGGCCTAAAGAAAACGGATTTAGTGAAAGGTCAACAATTCAGACGCTAGAAGAAATCAGAATTTAGACTTTCAGTCAGTTCCATGAAGGTGAACTTATTAAGAAAATACTAGGTGACTGATAGTCCTGCTCTGTAGATCTCTGAACCTCACCAAAACACAGTGATGCTGGTAGTGAGGCTGCTCTTGCAAGTTTTTTCTAGTAAAGCTGTACAGAGGGACTTGTCTCAAATCACCAAAGAGTTAGGCATTCCCACCTCACAATGTCCCTCCTAGCAGGTTCTCTCTTTCAGAGAAGAAGATGAGAATAGTGCTAGTGGGAGTGCAGAGTGGCCTATGTGTACATTCAGGATAATTGACTTATATCCATGGGTCATTTCAGGTTCATTTCATCTCTTAACTTCCATTAGATTTTTTTCCCAGTTGAACATGTCGGGTCTAAGAGGAGAAGAAAGAAATGAGCAATAGGAAGTGAGAGCAAAGGTTTTTCTTTGAGTTAGGTAATTATTCTTCAAATGTCTTTGTTGACAGCTGGCATGGCACAAAATAAACATGTCTCTTTGCAAGAAGGCAAGAATTAGCATAAACAGCAGCTGCTTTGTTAGCAAAAAAGCATGCAACAAGAAAGATTTTTTTTCTGCCTTCAGAAACAAAGGTAGGTAAAAAGCTTGCACGAAATAATGAGTGAGCTAACCACCTGCTCAGGTTCTCAGCACCAGCAAGATGAAAGAGCTATTTGTTGACACCATAAGCATTTTTTCTGAATCAGACTTTCTAACTTAAACCAAAACTATCCTTAACTAGAAAAATGCAATGAGGGATGAAAAATGTCCTCTTGCCATATCAGGGGATTTCCTATACTTGTCTTTTTCATTGCTTCCCTCTGCATGCAGATATTTGTTCCAATTTTTTTTCCAAGACTGTGTGGATGTGATCTCTTGTTCCCTCCTCTTTAGCTAGGTAGCATATGAAGTCAAGTCAGGCCATCAGGACATGTACTTGAGTTTATGGCTAGTTCAAGCTATTCATTGTCCCCCCCAGATGTGATGTTCTGAAAGTCAAATTTCCTTTTAATGTCCATCCACCCAGTATAAACCTTTTCCTCTGTCTTATTTATTCTGGGTTTTCTGCCTTCCCATCTCAACTCACATCAGAAGGTCATCAAATAAATCAGGTCACTTGTTCAGTGGGAATTTGAAACTTTTATGCAGAGCTCCTCTCTACAGTAAAAAATCTCTTTGCTTTCCTTAGTCAACCATAAATGGTTTAAGCCTGGCTATTTTTTAAGTCCCTCAAAATGAAATGACAACCATAATTGTGCTATTCAGAATTCTGATCATTATATTTCATTAAAAATAAGAACTCAATATGAGATTAATTTAAAACCATGCACCTAGGGAACCTGTGATTGCTGTCTATGTTATTCAAGACTATTAAAATATTCACAGTGAATATGCCTCTTTCTGGATCCTTGCACTGAAGTAGAATTTTGCCTCCTTGAGGACTGGGAAACAATAAATGTGCTTACTTTGGTGCCATGGCACAGACCTGTTCCTTAGGAGAGCCATGCTTCTGAACTGGTGAGACAGATCCAACATGGTGGAGTTTCAGGCATTTCAGGTTTTGAATTCTTCCTTCTCCTGAGAAAGAAACAATTTGGTCATCAGAGCAACTTTAGCACTATGGAATGAGCTGATTTTGCTAACAAGACACTTTCTGGTGATGCAGGAGCTTTTTCCCATGCTGTGAAATGTTTGGGTTTTTTTTAAATTCACCCAATACCTGGTATTTGTTATTTGTAATTGCCCCTGTATAAATTGAGCTATCTTAATGCAGCTTAAAAGTGTAAGTCAGCCAAAGAAGTTGCCAGATCAAGTATTATATCATAACAGCCATAGAAAATTATTTATTTAAGTCCCTTTTGCCTCACTTATTTAATGCTAGAGAGAGATTAACTATCAAATGCAATGAAGCTCAAGCAGAAAAAGGAGCTGAAACACAATTATCTTTTGCTCAAATGATGAACAAGAAACATGTAAAGCTACCAAACAAATTACTTGAGTCATTGATAGTGTATGAGGATACTGAGGAAATTCAGATAGAGGGCCTGATGAAATGCCACTGATACTAATGAAACTGAAAGCAAAAACAATTTGTCATGTGGAGTAGATTTAATATTCTGTAGGTTTTAGACTGTGAATTTTCACTTACTCTAGCTAAATATTAGCAGTGTGTATACTCTGTATTTCAAAACTCATAAATCTGATTTTTAAGAAGGCATCAATGAAAAAGGTTTTACACACACACAGATACACATGGGAGTAAACAAAACTGCAGTTTGCTCTAATTACTGCTGGTGGTGGTTTACCTTGCTGTTGGGAAGAGAATTAGTGTGTTAAAGGCTTCCATCATTTCTCTGAAAATATTTTTCTCTTTCCACTGACTGCTCAACTTTTCAGCCTAAATATTTATTGGTTTCAGTATTTGGGTGATTTATTTCCATTTGTTTTTTAGTTTCTTGTTTCAAATGATACCACATGCTATGAATGGCTTAGTTTTAAATTATGTAGAGGTGCCATATTGCTCTTGAATACGTTTTTGATGAGGTTATTGAATCTCTGACAATACAAATTACCATAGCAACAAAAGACATAAAGTCACAGCCTATTCCAGCCTCTGGAGTATGAAAATATATTAAAGCTCTCAAACACTGCAGCACAGCATGGCTCATGTTACTTGCCTTCAGTTCTGTGTCCTCAAATATATTACTGTTTGTTGGTCCTTGATCTAGCCAACAGGCAAGAAGTCATGACTTTGGTCCTTTCTTGTTCCCTTTTTTAAAAAACAATGCATTTCTTTCAGCTCAGTTCCTTGCTGATGACTTCTCCCCTGACCTTCAGGTGATAGTTTCAGGATGGCACACAAATAAAAAGAGGAACACATTTCTGGCTCCCCTGGGTTAGGAATGGCAGATGCTCTCCCCTCCTCTCTCAAAAGAGAGAAGAGGAAGGAACAAAGAGACCCATGAGTTTAGGAAAATTCTTTCTTTTTTAATTGCTGTTCTTCTTTTAGAATAATTTTCTCTACTTTGAGCAGGGTTGGAGCAGGTAACTCCCTTGGTAGTCCCTGACACTTTGCCATCCACACTGCTTCTTTCTAGTCATCAGGTCCCAGAGTTCTGGTTGTGTGCTCTGCAAAGGCAGAGTGTGTGCCAGCTGAGCATCCTACCAGAGAGACTTTACAACAGACTGCTCACCTATTGTTTACATCACTTATTTCTACCTGCCCACCAGGGTAAAAGTTTACAAGCATCAATTCAAAGGAGATGAACTGATACATCTTGTTCCACCCTATTTTTTCATTCTCTCTTCAGAACAGTCATTTCCCAACTGCTGGGATGCAAAGAGCAGAGTTGTTGAGTTCCGCACGTGAGGATTGACTTTGGGAGAAAGATGTGATGAGAGATGTTGGAGTGAAGTTATGAGAGCAGCAAACTCTTCCAGGACAAGATCTAACAGAAACAAGAAGGACACTGGGTATTTGTGGGGCCTAGGGTGGAAGGTAACTGCTTGCTGCTATAAAAACTTCACTGTAGGTCAATAAGGTATATATATATATATTTAACAGCATGGAGTCCATCTCTCTCCTCGCCCTACAGACTAAGAATTTATTCAGAAGCAGGGAGAAGTTGAAAGTAAAAAATTTGGCTTACTTAAAAAGATGTTTTTAAAGGTACAAAATATCTAATGAGTCACAACTGCTGGGTACAAATTAGTGACCTGCTAATGCACTTCTTAGGTGGTAAATGGCCCATTAATGCTCTCTTGTCATACCAGCTCCTATAATTTATTCAAATTCACAGGCAGGACAAGGGGGAGGAGGGAAGCAACACTCCAGAAATAGTTTTTTCAGACATTAATATCATAGGCCTTGATGTTTCCTGAGGATCATTCAACATCATTTCACTGAAAGATGCTTTTCAGTGACATCCTTTCCCAAAGGAAACTGAAACAGAATGTCTCTCATTTTGACAAGCTTTGCCCTTCAGCAAAGAGGCTGCTTTCTCCCACGCTCCTGTGCAGCCCATTTTCACATCTGTAGCATCCCTTTAATGGATCATTTGTTTTCTGGGCTTTGTCCACTCAATTCCACTTGATAATCACGAAAATTGAGAGGCTGCATTTTCTTCACTAAATATGTCAGTGTCCAGATAATTAGAGTGAAGAGAAGAAGGCTTTGCTAGTTAACTCCCTGTTAATGGGACAGGAGGCTAAACCTGCTGGACTGTTGGGACACACAGTGGGACATGAATACTGCAGAGCACTCCTTAGTGACAGCAAAGTGGGGAAGCACATTTTGCTCCCAATGTGTCTATGTCTTACTCCCACCAGCTCCCCAAAACTGGGCTTCAGGCTGGTGTAGCTCCTCTGTGGTTCTGAGGAGACTGTGAGCACCACACTCCTCTGCAGCAGTGACAGTGAGCCCTGCAGAGAAAATCACCATCACTATCTCACTGCCTCACTATCTCACCCTACCCCAGCACTGAAACTGCCACAGCTATTGGCCAGGCCATAGTTAGGGTGAGATGACATCCCAAGACTGAGAGGAACTTGGGATGGTCTGGCTATGTCAGTGCAGTATTTCCAAGCCCTCTATTTTGACTCTGAGCAAATAACCCACAGACTGCTGTACTTCATCTCTCTGCCTTTAGGCTTGCTCCAAAGAGAGAGATCATAGAATCATAGAATAGTTTGGGTTGGAAGGGACCTCAAAGATCATCGAGTTCCAACCCCCCTGCCATAGGCAGGGACACCTCCCACTACATCAGGCTGCTCAGTGCCTTGTCCAGCCTGGTCTTGAACACCTCCAGAGAGGGGGCATCCACAACCTCCCTGGGCAACCTCTTCCAGCATTTCACCACCCTCACTGTAAAGCATTTCTTTCTTATGTCTAGTCTAAATCTATCCCCCTCCAATTTATATCCATTGTTTCTAGTCCTCCCATCCCATATTATGTTAAAAATTCCTTCCCCTGCCTTTCTGTAGGACCCCCTCAGGTACTGAGAAGTTACTCTGAGGTCCCCTCTGAGCCTNCCATCTTCTCACACAATCTATTTCAGGGTTAATTTTTACAGAATGTTTCCCCTGTTGCAGATTCACCCCATTCCTATTCTCTCTAAAAGAGGTACACAAAACATGCTTTTTCCTTTTCTCCTTTGCAGCAGCCTTTTACATACTTTGAAGACTGTTATCCCTTCTTGTAGCCATCTCTCCTCTGCACTTTCAGCCTTGCCTTCTAGGTCTAGACTTTGATCTTTCTCACTGCTGGAATGAGTCCATTTTTTTCCTAAAATGTAGTTTCCAAAGCCCAATACAGTTATAAGGTGAGCAGAGAATGACATAGAGTGTCACATTGCCTGCAGAAAAACTATTTGTGTTTCCCTTATGGTTTATCAAGCTTTTGCTCTGTATTCTGCTTTTGACTCACTGCAATCTCTGCCTTACCAGGGCTAGGTTTTTTAATGTCCAAAATGCTTTCAAATTTTACACAGCACCTGTACGTTGTTGGAAATCCTGAATGGCTTGGAAGACAGAAGGCAGCATTTTCAAAAGCACTTAGATATTTTCTTTTATTTTTCCACTTAAAAGTAGATGTGGTATCTTCAATTAAAACTTGATTCAAACTTTGAATTTTAACCTTGAGCTTGTGAGCCATTGAGGTCACACTGAATATTGCAGAGATCTGAGTCCATTGGCAGAGTCAGATGCTTCAAAAGGAAGTGTTAGAGCTTCATTAAATGTGCAGGGTTTTTTTCACTTTCCCAATTTAATTATACTTTTCTACTAAATGGCTACATTGACTCACATGAAGGTGACCAGTACTTTAGTACCAGTAGCTACTTGCTGTCAGTTTCAAACCACCCTCTGACAGCAACTGATCCAATGGATCAAAGTCAGAATGTGATGAAGCTGAACATCCAGCACACAGGTGGTGGGGAAAGAGAAGCCTCAGCAATGGCAGCAGCTGGTGGTGCTGCTGAAATGTGGAGTATGAAAATACACTTCTGAATTTTCACACTGTTGAAAAAGCATCCTCTCTTCTTCCCTCAGATACTGAAAACTCACTTTTTAGCTTAGCCCTACACTCCAGCTCAGACATCTTGTTAAGTGCACCAGAAGAAGATGATGTGTGTTTTGGACCTTACTGTAACAGCAGCTTCTGCTTTCAGCTTTGCTGTCATCAGTGTTATTAGTTTTGGTGCACCTCCTGATCACTGCCATGGGTAAAAAATGTCATGATCCCTTTTGAAATAGATCTCGACAGTGTCATGATACGTAATCAATCATTAACCTGCATCTGTGGTGATATTTGTGTTCCTAATATTAACATTTCCTGGTATTAAGCAGTTAGTAACAGGGAGCAGGGGGATTTGAAAGACCAGAATGTATTTGACCATTCTTGTCCCTTTTGAAGTTTCTAACTGAACAGTTAAATCCCTGCAGATGGATCTTGAAGTATGATCTATAGCTCGCTGTCCTTCGGTGAAACTGTGGCCAATTACCCATGACTGGTTTACAGAAGCATATTAAATACATGTGGATGGATGACAGACACTGAGCACTCCTAAAAAATTAGGTCCTCTGCCTCCACACATCTGTGCAGGCCCCCCAGGCTGGTTTTAATGTTCCATTTCTTCTGAAAGTTCCTGAGGTCTGTGTGTCTGCAAAGGAAACAGAGGAGTCCTGAGAAAGAGTTAACTTTATTTGGACAAAGGGAGAGTCCACTGAGACATTCCTCAGGTGGAGTCTCTCCAATAGCTGGAGGGCATTCCCTCTTTTATCCTAATTTTTCCTGTACACAAATGTCATTCTCCCTTTTACCTTTGCTTACAAGTGAATTTGGATTTGCAGACTCCCTTAGTATGGGCAACCTGAAAATCCAAGTCTGACATTCATCTTGAAATCATGCTTGCAGTTTCAATAATATCTGTATGTAAACTGACTGGTTTTTAATGTGCAAGTTGCTCTGTGTAAATTGGCAGCTGTAAATCAGCTAATTTGCTTTGATTAAGTACAGTTTGTCCATCTTTGGGGGGTTGGACTAGAGTTCTATAACAGTTATCTAGTTTCCTCTCTTTGCAAAGACATGCTGTAGAGTCACCCTTATCCTTATCCTATCCAATTTCGGAGACTAAATGGGATGTAGAGGGCAGGTGTAGTTTTTGGGGAGGAGGAAAGGAGGAAATGTGGAACGTGGTAGATGCAGGCAGCTGGAGTGGGGGTGAAAGTGTGTCCTGGGTAGGTGGGAGCAAGGAGCCATCCTCATCTGATCTTTGCCTGCTTGCAAGGTGTCCCTTTGGCGTCTGGGCCACACATCAGCACACACCTCAACCCACTCCTCCCATTAGCCACAAATCCTACAGCAGGTCTGGCCCCTGACCCTCTAGGAGCTCTAGGCAGAGCAGGATACACATAGAGAACCTACCCTACTTTCAACTGAGAGGCAAACTTCCCATCCTGACAGCACTGCCAACCACTGACAAGGTGCCTTTTTTTAGGGGTTGAGGTGGGCATGTAGCCAAAGGCATCCTACATTCCTTCTGCTGAGTATGAATGTTGCCAAAATTGGTGCTGAGCTGGAGAGAGCACAATGAGCCATTTCCCGCTCGCTGTGCCAAAAGGAGGATGGGGAATCTGTGAATTCTGCTGGGAGAAGGAAGCATGTACCTAACATCTTGTCCATCAAAGCAGAAAACACCTCCAAACTGCAGGGAGAAATAACTAGCATTGCCAGATCCAATGTTTAAAACCAGCAGCAGAACCTCACCAATAAAATTGTTAGCTTGTGCAGACAGCTCTTCTTGCCAGAAGTGAGGAAGCAGCAGCCATGAGGGTGTCATCCAGCTCTTCAGATCTGCTCTGCAAGTGCCTCCTCTGCCAAGCAAGCTGCAGCTCTGAGCACTGTCTTGAGGGAAACATTTCACTTCTGCGGGTACTGGAGCAAAATTGCTTCAGCCCCAGCAGCATCACGTGGCTCTTGATTCCATTTTGCAGAGGTAATAACCATTAGCTGAATCATTTAGGCTGAAACATTTTGCCCCGTAAAACATTTCTCCTTTGACAGTTATTTCTGTCACTCACAGTAATAATTTTTAAAAACAGCTGAATGACTTAACACTTTTGTCCAATCCTTCTTGTTTGCAAGTCCTGATTTATTCCTCCTGTGCACAGAGTTTTAGTGTGGGGGTACCTGCAGCCAGGATTTGAGAAACGACGTGATCCATTGGCAAGAATAAGGAAAGGGAGGGGGTGTGGTATTTATTCTTTAAGTGACTCGCACTCTGCTTTAGCAAGGAGAGGAGGAATTGAGGACTTGATTTCTTACTGGAAATCTCTTAGAGATTTATGGATTCATTCTGTGAATCTGGCTGGGAAATACCTGTGTGCAGAAGGACCTGCTTCTTTCCTCTGCTCACCATTTCACCAAGGAGATGGGATCCAGTGGGGATCTGTTCTGGCAGAGACAATCTTGGCCAAAAAAATCCACCTAAAGAAGCAGCTGGTGGGCAGCACCCAACAGCTACAGGAAAGGAGTTAGAGGTGTTAATGATGATTTCCACTGGGCACAAAATGGAAGTGGCAACTCAGCCAGAAGCCCAGCAGAAACACACAACTCTTGAGGTCACAGGCTGCCAGGAGTGCTGGAACTCTGAGATGAGTTGCCTCCCTTGTGAGCAGGTCAGCTGGTGACTGAGCTTCATGAAGAGGTGGATGGGCTGAGGAGCATCAGGGAGTCAGAGTTTTACACCAGTCCTGGAGGGGCTGGACAGGGGAGCAAGGCTGAAAATGCAGCTTTAGAGCAGTGTGTACTTTATTAACCTTACACCATTTCCCAAAAGCCACACTAAATATTTCCTTAACAAGCCCTTGCCATACAAACTACTGTTTGCATCCCAGCAGAAAACTGACTTTAAAAGCTCTGTGTTTATAATAACAACATTTTAGCTCAGACTGATTACATCTGTATAGTAACATCCAATGATTTTGACAGCTAAAAACAACTATGAAAGCCTAATAATATTCTCTTTTCACTGTGGTGATAACCTTGACACATACAAAACTCCAGCTGCTTTTTAAGGTTTTACTCAATTATTTGAGTCAGTAGAAAAACCATCATTGACTTTATTTGGTGTTTGGATTAAGGCCCTCCAGAGAGATCGTTCCTGAGAGGCATCCTAGCAGATTTAAGCACCAGCATCCCTCTGCAACCAAACTTAATAATTACTTTGAAATGTGTAGGCCTATTTTATTATCACTTTTCTTTTTCTGTCTTTTTTTTTTTTTTTTTAATTAATTTGTAAGCTTAGGCTATATGCCCAGAGGGATCAAAATAGAAAAGGATAAATGATAGCTTATTAAAAGAGGGGAAATATTCCTCTGATTACTTATTTGTCTCTCTGTCCACTGTCATGCCTTGCTCTCATGTATCTTAATGATCAATTTAATCATGTACTATAAGGCACTCTTATGATAAGCCTGACCTAATTCTTGGTCAACTATACTTTGCTGACAGACTTTCCCTTTAGGCAAGCTGATATTTCCAGCCTGTATGATAGAAAGAGGCTGCTATTGTTGAGACTGGAGCCCATGTAGCAAAGTGCTACACTAGAGGTTGACTGGATGAGAAGGAACAAAGTGAATTCCACTTAAATATGCAGAAGCTATTTTTGAATCTATTGCAACAGAAGACAATTGAGTGGAAAAGAGCTAGGGGAGATTCAGTTATGTTAGACAAGAGAAGCTGTGTATCAAGTGTTTGGACTCAGTCATGATATGTTTGATTTCTGAAAGAGATTAAAACCTTGCAGCCCCATATTTTAGTTTAACCAAAGAGGAAATGGGGCTGGCACAGATGACAGCAGCTGCAAAAGGGCCCCACAGCTGTGAGACCTACAGAAAGAAGAGTGAAGAAGGAAATAAGCATCTGCTCATAGGGGAATAAACTAACAAAACAAACCCAAACAACTAAAAAAAAATAAAAAAAAATCACAGCTTCAAAAAATAACAACAAGGACAAAGGTTTCTGCAAGTGTTTGTGTAAATGTAAATATTTAGATCTTTAATGTGCTAGTACTGAGAAAACAGTTAGGAACCACTGAAATGGCACAATGGTTGTTATGTCACATTGATCTGTGGATTTTGCTGAGTACCTTTGGTTCCTCCTAAGCTGGTTGTTTAAACCAATATAAACCACCTGTATAGTCAAGAGAGAGGGAAAGGTAATTTCCAAATATCAACTATCCCTGTGTTTTAGAAACCTGGTGTTGGCTCTTGGGGGAAACTAAGTGACACACTTGGACTATTTTTAGCTGGCTAAAGCTGAAGTTCAAGTAGTTAACATCACAAACTTTCTGGAATTTTGGCATCAGTATCCTTGTGGGTAACCTCTATGATAAAGACTTGTAAAAGTGAAGAGTTACAGACCAAAGGACTTGAACTCAATTTTCTGGAGATTTTAGCTTGGATGACATATGAAATGAAACACAAAAATTTAGGAACAATGTACTGATTAGTTATTTCTTGCACAAAAGGTCTTAATCAATTAAACCTCCTAGAGACATTTGGATGACCCATGAAGTTGGTAGAATTTGTTCCAGTTCATAAAAACAGATAAAGGAAGAAATATGATAAAATCATCCTTCCTAGGGAGAATAAGTAAAAATGGAAAGCACTTGAATTTTCTCTTTACAAACAATTTAGTTCTACTTATTTAATGATTGCTCAGTTCTGCTGCTGTAACGTTCTTCAATAATTCATAAAAGCATATTTTATGCCAGCTGTGAGGTTTAATGACATCACAGTGGAATGAAAACCTATCTTGACATGAACCTTCTGAAAGCAATGAGAAAAAAATGAAGCTGAGGGGTTTGGAAGGGAAAAATTTTCTTCTTACTGAGGTAAATGCTTTTGATCAGCTTCTTCTTCTGTGTCTGTAGTCAGGCAGCTGTTGTATGGGATTCAAGCCTATGAGTTGAAGAGCATGCTGGATATTAGATTGGGTAAAAGTAGTTGTGAGCAAGTTAAATTTAGACCTTATTATCTGCATTATGTTAATGCCTCTAGGTGCTAACAGATTGAGAACTGTTGTGACAGACACTGTACAAGCACAGAGCCAGACAGAAGTCATTCAGGGCATGGATTGAACCAAAACAGACAAGAACAAAACAAGGTAGGAAGATGAGGGATGAAAGCAGAGAAAAATAAAGGCAGAGCCAAGGGAAAAAAATGTCTTATGATTTTTTTGGGTAAAAAATGCATTTCATCTGTAAGTGAACATTTGTCAAAGCTGTAAAATGTTTTCATGAGTTGTATCCTTCCCTGGGCATGTGAAAGGCAAACATGCCAAATAGCTCAGACCCAGATTCTGATCTGATCTTTAGGGATTAAATTACTTGATCTTTGGTCTCTTTTAAAGAGTGACCTAATGACCAGACCTGTAGTTCCTTCACCTGCAGGATGTTTCCATGAAGACAAAATAGTGAGGTTTTTCACAACTCCACAGTGTCTTGTGGCACAGGAGAAGGATTTTCAAGACATCTCCCACTAGGAATGCACTTTCAGAGTGCTCCACTCTCTCCATTTTTTTTCTGTTGTTGTTTTGACTTCTCCTAACCTTGGAGCTTTGCTTTCTACTCTGACCTTACTGAGCAAATTGAAGCAAATTGAAAAGTTGAGTACATGCCACACATTTAGTGTATCCCAAACCCTTTGCATTTATTGGTGACTGATTAATATTTATGCAAACCACCACTTCAGTTAGGAACCTAGTGAGATTAATTGGATGGAAAAAATCCTTGCAATGCAGCAGATAAAGGAAAAAAACTTCAAAGAGATCTTTTTTCTCTGTGTCTGTTGCCACCAAAAATAATGCAGAAAGTTACAGGTTTAGAACAGGGATGTACCCCCTGAAGTGTTTCTAAACTAATAAACTTTGAAACACATTTTTCAGCCTTGGAGAGGCAGCAGGGAATAAGATTTGATTTAGGATGAACACTGACTCATGCACTGGTTAAAGGAGGCTGCTATACAACAAAATGTCATGGGGTCACATCCAACTCCTATATTCAGAAAAATCTGTTTTGATTGTTTTCCCCTCTCAGCCCCTTTGGGCTGAATAAAATTGTATAAAGTGAATCTGGTGCCTTGATCCTGGAATAGCAAATGATTAGGGGGTGGGAGAAAATCGCTGCTCAATACCCAGTAACACGAGCAAGGTACTGCACACACATGTAGAGCAGGGCTTCCCATCTCAGTTTGGCTTTTCTGACATCAAGTTTTTAAAGAATAGCACACTGAGATTTCACCTAACATTTTGGTGCACATGTTCGAAGGGCTGGTTCATAGTAAAAAGAGGAAAAAAAAAAAAGAGATATGTGAAGAGGAAAAAAGAGATNTAAACTTTGAAACACATTTTTCAGCCTTGGAGAGGCAGCAGGGAATAAGATTTGATTTAGGATGAACACTGACTCATGCACTGGTTAAAGGAGGCTGCTATACAACAAAATGTCATGGGGTCACATCCAACTCCTATATTCAGAAAAATCTGTTTTGATTGTTTTCCCCTCTCAGCCCCTTTGGGCTGAATAAAATTGTATAAAGTGAATCTGCTGCCTTGATCCTGGAATATCAAATGATTAGGGGGTGGGAGAAAATCGCTGCTCAATACCCAGTAACACGAGCAAGGTACTGCACACACATGTAGAGCAGGGCTTCCCATCTCAGTTTGGCTTTTCTGACATCAAGTTTTTAAAGAATAGCACACTGAGATTTCACCTAACATTTTGGTGCACATGTTCGAAGGGCTGGTTCATAGTAAAAAGAGGAAAAAAAAAAAAGAGATATGTGAAGAGGAAAAAAGAGATCTTGAAGTTACTCCAGGATACTAAAGCCCCTGATGTTGACAATGAGCCATGAAATACCTTCTGCTTTCTTATATATTCCAGTGGATTGGTGTAGCACAAATCCAATAGAGCACAAACTTTCCCTGAGTGGGAGAAACTGGGGACCACAGACAATGCAAAACATTTGCATCAGTAAAAAAACACATGCTTTTTTCATAAGGAGGACATGAAGACCTTTACTTTTCCTTAGAATTCAGAACTTCCTTATCTACCTGAGCCTGGTGGAAAGAAGACATGAATCCTTCTGCAACATGCTGCTTTTTTTTGGCTGCCTTTCCCAACTCCTTCTTTGGCAAAAGTTGGTCAAGCCGATGAATTTCCCCCCAGAAAAAAAAAAGAGAAAAATCTCAGGACATCCTGTGTGCAAGTAATGGGTAGGAATTTTTCCAGTGNGGTGTAGCACAAATCCAATAGAGCACAAACTTTCCCTGAATGGGAGAAACTGGGGACCACAGGCAATGCAAAACATTTGCATCATCAAAAAAACACATGCTTTTTTCATAAGGAGGACATGAAGACCTTTACTTTTCCTTAGAATTCAGAACTTCCTTATCTACCTGAGCCTGGTGGAAAGAAGACATGAATCCTTCTGCAACATGCTGCTTTTTTTTGGCTGCCTTTCCCAACTCCTTCTTTGGCAAAAGTTGGTCAAGCTGATGAATTTCCCCCCAGGAAAAAAAAAGAGAAAAAATCTCAGGACATCCTGTGTGCAAGTAATGGGTAGGAATTTTTCCAGTGGATAAAATCTACTGGGATTTTGGATGCATTTGCAAGTGGATTTCATTCTTACCTCTGCACTGTACCATGGGCACACAGTGCCACTTACAACATGGAGGGAAGTAATAGAAGAGATGCCACCTTTTGGCTGCCTATTCCCAGACCATGTCATTAGTGCCAATTGTAGAAATAGCTCTGAATGGAAGGGAGGAAAACTTCAAACTTCATTGTGCTGGAACACAAGTGTTTGAGTCATTGTTACTGCAATAACATGAAGAGAAAGCAATCACATTTGTAATAGAATTTCTTTATTTAGGTGCCAAGTGCCCTTGAGAGTAAATCAGGGCTGTGTGGATGCAGGAAAGAGGGCTGTCTCTGAAACCCAAGAAGAAACATTCTCAAAGCTGAGGTTTACTCTTGTATCATTGCCAAAGACAAGGTAAGGCAGAAATCTGATTCAAGTTCCATCACTGTATTAAAGAAAATTGCTTTCTTTAATTTGGTGAAAAGTGGTGTTCCAGTTAAATGTGTAGATATTAAATAGCTCTTGATTTCTGATTTGTTCCATAGTGCTAAGATGATGCTAGAGGCAATCAGCTGCATTTGAAAGTAGGGGAATGATTGATTGTTGTGCTTCCTCTCAGCTGCTTTGTGGGTTTAACTTCCATCTGTAGTTTAAAATCAACAGAATTTTCTTTTAAACTAGTTTGCAATGTGTTGACAAAAATGCCTTCCATCTGATTAGGTTGTATGCTCTTGCTTAGCTGAATTAAAAATGACAATTAGATTTCCCTGATTATTTTCTTCCTGGAAGAAAAGTCCCCACGATCTAACTTTTCTTTTCACTTGTTTACTTAAGAACCTTTTTTCATTTAGAAACTTGTTCACTACAGTTCTGATGAAGGCTAATAGAACAATATTTATTTGATTTGGTTTTTTAAATCACTGTGGGCTTTGAATTTGCAACTGGAAGTCAATGAGGCCATGTGCTGACTTAGATCAGAATGAATAAACAGGGATGGATTCATTTGGGATGTATTCATGCACATTTTCAAGAGCGATGAAGTCAGAAAAGGGCAGTTGCTTGTAACAAAACCACATCCAGCTCCTTATTTGAGAAGCAGTGCTCCCTGCTCTTAATTAGAATGTGTGGGGTGCTGAGAGACCTTTTCTGCAGGCACTGCAGCATCAGCTACCCAAGTGCCACATGGAGTCAGGAAGGAAGGACAGCTGGGATCAGGCTTTTGCTTCCCACTCCTTGCTGCAGTCTGCTCAAGTAGCTTCACTCAGAAAGAGAGGTCAGCTTCTCTGCATTAAAAAAGAGATCCCAGATCAGAGGAACAAGAGGCTGAGGTGTTGTTTCACCTCTGACTCAGGGCTAACTGCCCCTTTCTCAGGGTGGATGGCTCTCTGCCCTACCTCAGTTATACCTGGAGAGAAGGAGAAACATTTGGCTGGCAGCTGGGTTGCAGTTCATCAGTATTCACAGTGTCTAACTAGTAGCTCTCACCTTCCATCCCCAAGCTTACCTTATGAAGAGGACATGCCAATAAATTATCCAAAGCACAGGGCAAGGTGTGCACAGACAAGCAAAATGGCAAGATAGATGGCTAAGAAATGTGAAGGCCAGGACATTGTGTAGCCTGTCTGCATATGGATGTGTGATGCACAGATGGAAATGGCCCACAGAGAAAATGCAGCTCACGAATCACATCTTTCAGCCTGATACCCAACTTGTTAAAGTTCATTTCTGTCTCCTATGCTTGTAGTGCATTAATCATTCTTACTTATGAAAGGAAAGGGAAACTAGGATTTGCATGTCAGCTTCAACTCATGGTTGTATCTCTTCTAAGGCAGTCTGCCTCAGAAAAATTAATTGGAGGACCTCTGCTTTCCTAATGGCATGAGTCAACATGACAGAACTGCATCTCCTGTAGAAACATACAAACCTTGGTCTCTTCGTGGGAAGGTTCTCCTTCAAGAATTCCAATAAAAATTCATGAAGTGATGAAGGACAAATATTTCTTTTCTTTGGTCTTAAAAATCCTTATGTAGGAAACACTCAACCTAGAATTAGAGAGTTTTAATGATGAATAAATAAGTGAGATAAAAGAATGGGATATTCTGGAAAGGAAAATAAATGATACCTTTATGGGAGACATTGCCACATAATTTATGTGGTAACACAGAGTGAAGTGAAGCTGTAAACCAGAGAATGCCAGAGATTTATTTCAAAAAATGAGAACTAGCACCAATGGCAACAGGTTGGGAATGTGAGATAGAGGGGTGCAGGAAATGCATGGGACTTACACTGCAAAGCTCAGCTCAGCAGGGCACAACATCTTTGTGTTTGGCAGGAATATATGACCTGTGTGCTGTGAAGGAGACTTCCTGAGGCTACTCCCATACTTCAGTGTATTCCTAGGCTCTGTTGTTGTGTACCTGGCACAGTCCTGACTGTCTGCCTTTAGAGTTAATAGATGTCACTACTTTTCCCAAGTATTTATCTACTGAGTGGGAGCATGGGCTGCTTCCAGCCTCTTTTTCTTTGAGAATGCACCCAAGGTCTGTTCCACATGGGCAAGCAAAGTTACTTCTACTCCTAACTGCATTGTGGCTTGATTTATCCAGAAGTAAAATGTATTGGAATTCTTGGTAGCCTTATGGAGATGTCAGGAAAATGTTTTGTATGGCTGAGGAGTTTTTAAAGCCATTAGCAAAGGTAACCACTCAGCAGCTCAGATGTGAAAGCAGTTTATCTCCATTTACACAAGCCTGACAGCCCAATGCCACCTCACCTGCTCAGCTTCCTGCCACATGCCAGGCAACCACCCTACTTCTCAAGGTCTTCCTGGCTTGGATTATCAGCCTAGAGAAGAGAGCATTAGGTGTTATCATAGTGTAAATACACAGCAAGAGACAATGAATGGATTTCAGCTGCTTTACCCACACAGGGCAGGTTGTTTGGCTGATGTATCTGCACTGCTACTGCTTTCTCTTCATGCCAAATTAGGAATCTCCTGTGCTGCTGCTTCCATTTACACTCTAGTGTGGATAAAACCCCTGGTGAACGTGTCTGCCTAGGAGACTACTTACTCTGAATAGCACTGCTGTTACTGCCCTAATAACCAGGGTGGAACAGTACTGAATCTGCAATCATTGTGGAGGCAGAAAATATTTGCAGCCTTTGAGATATTCTAAAAACCCCAAAATAAATAAAGTCACCATCTGTTCTCCTGACAAAGATCTTTCAACACAGGAGACTAAAGCATTAGCAACCCCACATGAAGGTAGAGGCTGCTGAAGCAGTAATTTGTGTTTAAATAGACTTAAATTTGACAGCTCAAATGGATAACACTATTTCAAAAATAGACACTTTATTTCATTACATCTTATATTACTTTGTTTAATAAATCATCTTCTACTGGAAGCCCAGTCTGAAATTAATTTAACTGACTTTATCAATGATGTGTAAATATCAGATTTGTCATAAATTCATTTTTATTTTGGATACAGATCTAGTGGGTACTTCTGCATTACCTTCTTGCAAATGATCCATAATTCATAATTAATTTAGAGTTAAAATTTGTCAGTGCCTTTTCTTTTGTCAGCTATGCTAATTTCAATGTACTGTTCTGTGTGGGATGAGGTGATTTGAAATCCATCGAGCAGCAAAAAGACAAGGATTAAAAATTCATAGTTGCAAAAAGAATGCACAGAGAATCAAATTCAATAATTATCAGTGGAGCTGCTTCAGAGGGAATTCATGTTCATTAATGCAGACAAAAATATTTATTTCAGTTCTCTTACTACTCACATTTATATTTACAGCCAGATTTCAGCATTTCTGTGTTAGCAAGGAGCTGAGCTTGAGGCAGAGAAGGTTTGTTTTACAACTACCAATATTGACTGGGAATATTCCATCTATCTGTGGGACATGACAGTGCAGCTCTCCAAGAAACTATACAAACAGATGGCCCCTGAAAATTGCCTGATCATTGCAAGATGTCAGCTTTTGGAACAATCATGATGTTTCAGGGTGAGTGTGGAGGATGTCTCCAGGTTGTGGCTTGGATGGGAACAACTGCAATGTGGAAAGTTAATCAGATAACAGATAATGTTTGGAAAGAGCAAGAACTGAACCAAAGCTGATTAGAAAGTTTCCCTGAAATGATGTAATCCCATCTATGTCTTCATCTGGACTTTTCTCCTGATGTTCCAGTCTTCCTGCCCCACCAGCGCTGCAATCTGAACTCAGCAACACCCATTCAACTCCTGCTTGCAAGGTGAGTCCCACCATTCACACTATTTGTAAAGAATCATAGAATAGTTTGGGTTGGAAGGGACCTCAAAGATCATCATTGAGGACACAGCTTGGTGGACCCTCTGGCTGTTTCACTGCAAGCATCTTCTCTCATCTCAATCCTAATGCACTTCTTACTACCTCCTCTTCAATGGGAAGTTGAAAGGAGCAAGCTAGTGAGGAATGACACAGATTTATGGCAGCAGTAAAGAGTGGGAAAATAAAATAGAGCACCTGTCCCATTTATCTTATTGTATAATGAAAGTAAAAGAAATCTCACTTCTTGAAGCAGTGCACAAAATATTCAAAGCAAGGAGAAGTTTGAAAATATGAGAGGTGATAATTGGAAACTTTTTGCAGGTCATAAACTCAGACTAATTATTAGTATTTGCATGTAAACAGAAATGAGCTGTTTACTTGTCTCATGCCTGCTAGGGCCTCTGAAGAAGGACTTGTTATTTTCTTTGTACAAGCTAACAATCATGGATAATCCACTGACTGAAGGCAAGTGAGGAGCATGTGATGAGTACGTGGATATCTAACTAGTTATGTGGCTTCTGACCACCACAGCATCCTACACCCAAGAGTGACAGTGTGCTCTGCTGCTGATTTGCATCTGTCCAATGCCTGTCAGCAGCTCATCAGGCCTGCTTTTCACTATTCATTAGATTATATTAGGAAAAGATAACTGCTCTAACTGTAAAATAACCCTTCCTCAAAAATTCACTCATTTTTTACTTGATATGTTGATTACTAACACTTAAGTGATTTTGCAGCATATGACTGATTAGATACAACCTTGGCTGAATGTTAAGCATCTAACTACAGTGGTGGAATTCCAAGCAGTGCTCTCTATTTGTCTACATAAGAGTTCAATATATGATTGGCATGAATTGCCAAGCAAATTCTTACTTTGCTCTGTAGGCTGTTTGCTAAATGTGCAATTTCTTTCTACTGGTGGGCTTGGTATTCAGAGAACTCTTGATGTTCTACATTAGCATGGCCTATTTTAAGATTGTCCTCTCCATTGTGTAATGAAGGGTTTTTATACATAATTGTAAGAATGGGTTTGATGGATGGAGCACTGGCTGGATAAGGAGCTGGTTGAATGGTCGAACTCAAAGAGTTGCAGTCAATGGCTCATTGTCCAAGTGGAAACCAGTGAGGAGTGGTGTTCCCCAAGGATCAGTACTGGGACCAGTGCTATTGAACATCTTTGTAGGAGATATGGNCAGAGAGGAGGAGTTGAAGATGGCAGGAGAATGACAACAAAAGGCAAATGGAGCTCGATGGAGGAAAACAATACTCTAGGAAGAAGTAAACATCAGAGGACAAGTTGCTGGGGAAAAAAGCACAAGAAATGAGCAGTACATGCCAGTGCCTCTATAATAAACAACTAATCCCCACCTCTTCTTTCACAGTTCTTTTAAAAGTAAGATGTTTAAAATAAGTTGTGTAGACTTTGGCCTTCTTTTTTATTTTCATCCTAACATCTAGCCAGTTGTGTTAAAGTAATATCCTTTGATTGGTCCATCTTACCCTTTTCTTTCTTCCCAAGTCAGACATATGTTACATTAGTTATTGTTTGCTGCTGGAGGGTGAAATTATTCTTTATAGACAGAAGTGTTCTATTGGATGACTCAAAGGTGTTTAACTCATCTAGAGAAGTTATTGTTTGGAGGCCAAAATGTCTCCAGTTCATATCCTAGTTCTTGTTTCCTTTATTTTGTGCTTGATATTATTTTCTGTCTTTGAAGGGCAAAAAGAAATCCATCTTGTGCCATGAGAAGAGGGGAGAAATGAAAGCAAAGTTCTGTGGACATCCCCCTGGCATGACTTTTCATCTTGGCAATACAAGTTTCAATTTAAATTCACAATCAATTTTTTTAAAGCTGGAAAGTGTCCCTATTTCCCTATTTTCTCGGGGGTGAGGGGTTGGTTTTCTTTTTTTCTTTTTTTCCACAGGTCTTTTTTTTTTTTTGTAAATAGAAAATTTTAAAATTTGAGGAGTCAAAAAATGCACCATTATGCATGTAACATGCTCTCTAGCAGAGCCTCCTGGATCAATTTAATACAAATATAAATATAAATACAGATCTTTGCTTCAGGAGTCAGTAAACTGAAGCTGTGAAACACTTAAGCCAAACAACAAAAAAGCTGCTAGCTTTTCTATTTGCTTAGAGAAATGCACTGCTTTTTATCCCAGCTGTAGTTGAGATACGAAGGTAGAAAATTACCTTCTACCATCTTGATGTTTGGTTCCCAGCTTGCAATTGTTTCCTCAAGCAGTGCTTTCCTGCCTTCTCTCAGTTTTACTGGAAAATGAGCTTCCATTTTCCAGTAATCTTTGCAGTTACTAGCTTACAAATTTGGCCTTTAATATTCCACCTCTGAAATAAAAAAAGATAATGCTTTGGCATCATTCATCTCTACCCATATCAATTTCTCTGTGGTATTGTATAGCTGTCAGCAAGCCAGAGCTACTCAAGTCTCTGAAGCTCAAGTTTCATAAAAGACACACAGAAAAAGAGTGGGGCAGAGAGGAGTGGAGTGGCTCTGCCTCTGTGGAAAGCAGCCATTTCATTTATTTAAAGTATTTTGCCAGGCTAATACTGCCACTTGGCTGCCCTTGCAGGGCCTTCTTGTCATTTCATCTAGCTGTGGGAAAACTCAAGGATTCCCAGTGTGCAGAGGGAGCTGTTGATACCTCAGGCTGTCCACAAAATGAAGATCTATAATAGTGTGGCAACAAGTAGTTGAGCACAGCAAACCCCTCTGGTTTAGTCAGTGTGTTCATGCTGCTGCTGAAGTGAAGGGCTTGAATGTCTGACCACTCCCCAGCTCTCAAACTGCTGTCAGAACAGGAGGCTCCCTTCTCTTGGATGCTTTTCCAACCCAAACCATTCTATGATTCTAGAAAATATAATTTTTTTAAAGTTTAGTTCAGTGCACCTTGAATTGTTAGTATTTACAGCACAGTGAGAGTATCACAGCTCTGGCTTCTATTGCTGCTCCTTTTTTTCAAACAACATTTAGAAGACAGAAGCTGGTTTTGGTGGACTCTCCTATTGTTTGATAGCTTTTAAAAAATGGTTTCAAAAATTGGGAACAGGATGAGCCCAGGTACTTTTGAAATAAATCATCCTCAACCCACTGGAATACACCAGCTGTCACTCTCCAAAGGCTTGTCCAGAAAAGCTTTTCACTGGCTACCTGGCAGGGTCTGTGAGCTCTCAGTCCCTCTGCATGCAAATTGCCCCAATGTTGATTTTGTGCTGCACCATCTAAGCTTTTTTTGGACACTGGGAGACTCTGTGCAAGCCAAAGAGAGCCTCACTGCTGCTGGACCCAACTGCATCCATCATCACTTCTCTCCTGCTCCACTGGAAGGGAGTTTTTGAATCTGAAGCACACCAATGCAGACTTGCCTGTTGCTTTGTTAAAAATCTCTGAACCAAGTTTCTTCAAATGTATTTTCTATTGTATTTAATTTTCTCTTATTTTTTGGAGTATCTAAGTATTGCTTACTTAGTTTTCTTTTTTCTTTTCTTAATAAAAAAGGGTAGGGGAAATAACTAAAACATCCTTGTGTTCGTTGCCATGAATATTTGCTCCAGGCTCTTTTCTCCCTGTAGATTTCTGTAATCATTTGAATGCCTTATCTAGCTGTCCACTGCCAACTGATGAAAATTTGAATAATAAGGGAGAAAAGATGTCCTTGAGATTTGGAAGCCACCAAAACTAATTTGCTTAGATAAGGTTGTGAGGGTTTTGTTGCTTCAAAACACTCATCCTGTACTAGTATTATAATGTTAAAATGTAACATCAACAAAGGAGATTGTATCTTCCTCCACCTCACCTTCACCTCGTTGTTTCTGCTTCAGTACTAAATAGGCAGTCCTTTCTCTAGTCCTCTGTTTCTCCTTTCTTTTTCTCATCTATATAGTTTTCAGAAGTTCATCAGACTGGCTGTACACATCAGCAAAACTGGGTTCTTTCAGCTTATATAGGAAGATAATCTTTTCCTGTTCTTTAAAGTCTAACATGGAAATAAAACAGAAGAAAAACAAAATCCCTTTCACCTCCTCAGTGTTTAGTATTTGCCACTGTGTTCCAGTGCTAAACTTCCAAAAAGACTTCATCATCATGGTTTTGCATTTCTACTAACAGAAGTACAGATCTCATGCTGCATGATAAATGGATAGGTTGAAATTTAGTGGGATTCACTGAGCTGTATTTTATATGCCAATCATCTTTAAAGACAAATGAAAAACAATGCACTGGGGAAGTGTCACTATCAGGAATGAGATAGTGTCTCTCACACAGAGAGAGGTATGAATATATATGTGCTAATAATGTCTGAAGGAGAATTTATGTTTTAATTTTTCATGATACCACTTGACAGGTTTTGAAGGCTGTTTATAGTTTTTAGAAAGGGCTCGAGGTGAGTCTTTCCTACAGCTTGCAGGGTCATGCTCAATGGGCTGCAATAAGATATGTTGCATACCTGGGCTGTCCTAGAGCCAGACCATCATTTGCAAATGTGGTTTTTTGGGAGCTGTTGCTTTTCCACACCACCTACTTGCAGGGAGAGCAAAACAGCACAGAACACTTCCCACTGCTAAAATTTGAGTGTGAGAACTTTTCATGCTGACTTTGACAGTGAGCACTAAAACATAAACCAAGACTTTAAAAAGGGCTAAGGAATCTGGGGTAATGAAATTCCCTTTTTTTCCTATAACAAACATTTGCAAAGGCACCTTGCACTTTGTCAGAACAGTGTTTGTGTCTTCTAACAGGTAAGCCCCACCTTAGGTATCTCCATTTCTCATGTATTCCCAAAAGATACATTGTGCTATGTATCTATAATACACATATACACACAGGCAGTTCTTTCTGCCTGTTTCACCTATATAAAACCTGTATTTTCTCTTTATTTTGCTTCATTCAAAAAGAATAAATTGTTTGAAAAGAATAAATTATTTCCTGAAAAATCTTTCTATCCTTGGCAGAATGGATCAACTCCTTGATTTAGACTGTTGTGATTCTGGAGAAATGACTAGGTTTTTTTCCACAATTTTAGTTACAGCAATGTCTGAAAAAGCAGTTCCTTTTCCAAAGCCTGGGACAGATTTTTCCATGTTTATCATGATCTGTAATTCAAAATAATCTTCAAAAGAGCTGGCATGCTTTTATGAGAAGCCAGTTGCTTATTTTAGGACATGAATAGAAGTCTTTTGAAAAATCTGACACCAGCTACAAGTGCTGAACACATCTCACAATCTGATTTGTTGTTTTCCAGGCTGCAGGATGTGAGATAATTACCTGTCTCTGCTACTGATAGTGAAAAAGAACTCTGCTCCCTGGTTCTTGCCTGGGACTCCATGACTCCCCTCTATGAATCATAGATTCATAGAATCATAGAATAGTTTGGGTTGGAAGGGACCTTAAAGATCATCTAGTTCCAACCCTCCCTGATGAAGAGTCAATTTGTCTAGTAAGGAATCTCTTACTTTTCAAGGTACTTAAGCTGAAACATTTTAACATCACTTCACTTAAACCCACTATCACAGAATGAATGGTTTGGGTTGGAAGGGACCTCAAAGATCATCAAGTTCCAACTCCCCTGCCATAGGCAGGGGCACCTCCCACTAGCCCAGGTTGCTCAGTGCCTCATCCAGCCTGGCCTTAAATACCTCCAGAACCTCCACAACCTCTCTGGGCAACCTCTTCCAGTGTTTCACCACCCTCACCATAAAGAATTTCTTATATCTAGCCTGAAAGAAGAGCACCATGCCTCAAAGCTGCAATACACAAGCTAAACCCTTCCCTGTGGTTCTTCAGGATCAGCATCTTGGGATGCAGTCAAACAAAACAAAAAAGCCTTCTTTGGAAAGAAATCTGTTGGCTTTTAGGTTCCTCTGTTTCTGATACGTCTTTAAAGATGCTTACAGTAAGGGTCAGCAGTCCTGTTTGAGTCCCATCAAAGTGGCCATGGGCATCCCTGGCTCAGAAGGGTTAGTGCTGGTACTTGCCCACAGGCATGTGAGAGGCAGAGAGGAGTAGATATTGCTTGATGTATAAAGCTGCTCCAACAGCAGAAAATACATTTATCCAACCAAAAGTGATAATTTTAATAGGCCTGGATCCTACATTGTCTGCAAAAAAACCCGGAATGCACTAATAGTCACATGATTTGAGAGGGATTGGTGCACAACTTCAACACCTTAGTTGATGTCTCAAGGGCTTGTTGCCCATCAGTGGTGTGATATCCATTCCATAGGTGGGACAACCAAAGAGAAGCAGAAGAATGAAATATTCAAAGTATGCTGATGCAGGTGAGCTGAGGCAGGGCTATTGATCTTGGATCTTGCTCTTCACTGAGGATTTGGGGATGCAGTTTCAGATAGCTGCATGTAACCTGGAGCTGGCTCTTAGCACTTGAGGCTGGTGCTATAAGCCTCTATAAGGCTCCCTTATAGAATGCTAATGAATTATACTGGACCTTGGGCACAGGCTCCTGCACAAGCTCTGAACCATCCTTAACACTGTCAGCCTGCCCTTTTGTAGTGTTTAGTGTAGCCAAGGACCATTTCCACTGTGGACAAAGTTGGGTAAAAGAACTACTTGTAAGGATGAGGGCTTGTGCATTTACTAGGGTAAGAGGAAGGGAAAAGACAGGATTTAGTTAGTATCTGAACAGACTGATGGATCTAGATGACAATATTGAAAGAACTCTGAAATATTAATGAGTTTTATCTACTGGTAATGATAGATCCTTTTGTGTCTGCCTCTTTTTGAATGATTTTTTTTTTTTGTGAGAGGAATATGCTTTTCCAATGCTGCTCTGAATGGAAAGACCATTTGTTTCATGGAGAGCAAGAGCCAAAAGTGATGTCCCAAAGGCTGCATTTGGAAGCTCTTTCTGAAATAGTGATACTTCTGAGAAATTTGCCTCTACATTACAGGATGACAGGAAAAGCTTTAGAGGAGACAGGTAATAATGGGACTCTTAAAGATATCACCCAAGTTGGCTCTCGCATCAGTATGAGTTTAGATCTAATATTAATGCCCTCAGTTTTTCAGACATGGCCTAGAATCTAGGCTGTCAGCAAAAATGTTCCCTTTCTTCATCAGATGAAGCTAAAGAAGTGTCTAAAAGTGACAGTGCAATCTCATTAACGGGGTAAAAATACCAACATGTGAAGACTTTATGCCAAACAATCTGTCATAGGAAATCTCACCTCTCTTTTATTTTTGTGTTCTGAGAAAACATCACCTAAAAAACACCACAAAGTTTCTGCCAAGACACCAGAATCTCCATCTGTGTTATGGGAAGTGTGCAGTAATGCCAAATAGCTGCAAGTCTCATTTCATAAGAGCCAAATTCTTCCTATTAAATGTGTAGCCCCATTAGCTTGCATATTTGTTAGTGCTTCTTTCCAGCATGATCCTGCTGCTTTTTAGAACTATTAACAAAACACAAAGCAGCTTTTTGTGAAAAGAAAAAGAGACACTGAATCCCAGTGAGAGCTGAGGTGATGATTACTGTAGTGCCAACGTTGACCTGCTGTAAATTCTTGGACAATCCTTTCCCATTTTGAATTTCTATTTAATCTCTGGCCACTGTTTGCCTTCCTAGATTTTCTGGCTCTGTGAAGCAAGGGCTGGTTGTCATAGTATTTGCTGTGCTATTCCCAAGACATCATACAAGTCTTCCCAGGTATCATGGTCATCCTTCACTTAAGGATGTGGCCAGACCCTTCTCAGTAACACCAACACATTTACCTCAAGGACACCCCACAGTTTCCTTCCCCAACCCAAGGCTAAACACAATTTCTCTTAAACTTTTCCATAAACAAGCAGAAGCATGCAGATGGGATATCATGTCAGGTGTCCAGCAGCCTCTCTGCTGCTCACCTCCCATCTCTGGCAAAGTTTCAGTGAGCTCTGATGGAAACATGGCAGAGCTGGGAGAAGTGCTCTTTCTAAACATGATGCCAGGACAGCTCTAACAGCCAAGAACACTGAGAGAAAATCCCAGCAGCTGCTGAGCACATGAAATTAACAGGTTTGGAGAATTTCATTTCAGTTCTGTTGGAGAGTGGAGGCTGTATGGTTTGTCATTTATTTGTCCCCCTTTTCAGGAAATATTCCCTTCCTTTACAAAAAGGAAAACAGCTGACTTAGCATCAAAGAGGAAGCAAAGACATCTTTGGATAGTGATATTAACAAATACCTTAGTGATATGAACTTATTTTCCTAAAAGAGGCAGCCTTTTTAGACCTGAGATTCTGCATATTTTTATTTGTTAGCTATCAAAATACTGACTGGGTAATTATGCACCACACACTGAGTCCAATTAAAAATGGCAGTTCTTGAACTCTGTTTTAGTGAAGACACCATCACTGTTCTAGCTACAAATGTTGTTTATTGTGAGAAACTACAGCCAAGCCTAAGGCAGGGGAATGCTTTGTTTTAACGTGTTTGCAGAATTGGAGCCTGAGTAGGAATGTATGAAGGTGATGATTAATGCTGGGCTCATCCAGGAACACCAGGCAGCCTCCAATTTATGGCTCAGATTTAGTTAGCATCATGATCCTAACCACATTCTGGCAGGACATTGCTGGCACAAAGCACAGAAGAGGGCAAAACATAACACAGATGTAATTATGAGGGTGGTTCTTTGGAAATCCAGCTCAGTGCCACCTGCAGTCAAACAGGCAAATGGAAGCTAAGGCATGGCTACAGAAATTGGAGTTAAAAGGAATTGTGTTGCCCTGTGGTGCCCCCCTGCCTGCCCAGGATGCTGCCACATCAGGTGAGTAGTGCTGAAAACTTGCCAAAAGGCATAGCATGGCATACAGAAAGTGAACAGGGCAGAACAGACCAGCTGCAGCTGGAAGAGGTGTGAAATATAGAAAATCTTTGGAGATGGAGGAGGCACGTAGAGATCAGGTATTTATTACTACACTGCTTTTTGTAACAGACACAGAAGTTCCAAGTGACATTGTCAAAATGTTAGTTCAAAACGAGGGGACTGAATTTTTTTAATGCAATATGTAATTGAACTGCAGATCTTGGTAATGCAGAATGATGGAGAAGCTAAAAGAAGAAATGTTCTCAAGCAATTTTATGACAGATTCACCTGGTATGAGTGGCTCTTAAGGAAAGTAGCCTGACTGCAGATTCCAGCTGAAAAATTTCCTGCACCACTATCTGACAGGCTCAAAAACTGTAGGCTCAGTGCATTGATTTCTCACACATTTTGATTGGGCAGTCTGCTCTACCCACTGTCACAGAGTGAGATAGATGCTGACTTTATCTGGTGCCATAGAGCTCTGCTGATGCTCTTCCATAAAATATGGCTTTGGACACGAATAAATCAGCAGCAATTAAGATAAAATATCTTAATGATACTTGGCATAAGATACACCAGTTCCATGTTGTGTTACAGACATGGAGACGAGGTAACAGGGCTCTGCTGTAGTAATCATGGTGAAAAGTCAACCAGACATTATCCTTTGCAGTGCTGTCATCACTCTAACAACTGCTCTGGCTTAATAGCTTTGAAAGGGGACTGTTGTCCCTCCGCTTGCTGTGTTTTGCTAAGTGGTGAGCACAGGACAAGTCTTCTCGTCTTTTTTTTCCCCCAAGAGAGAGGGTTTCTATTGAGTGCAAGAGCCAGAGGGTGGCACTGTTACTGCAAAGAAACTTTGAAAACCTCACCCGTGGAACACTTCTGAAATGTTCGGGTGGGAGTTTCCCATTGGAAGAGGGACTTTGTCACTGAAAACAGCAGTTTGGCCAACACTGAAACATTTCATGGTGCGTGTCCCCTCTCAAGGAATTTTCAAAGCAAAAAAGTGTAAATTGCTCCGTTTGACATTGTAATTGCAGTTTAGTTTGTTTTCCCTCATTGTATTCATTCATTTTATTAGTTCAGATGGGTTTGCAATTTCACTATAATTCTTAATTCTTAGAATTCCTTATCGTAGGATCTTTAACAGTCTTAGTCTGTGGGGAAGTAAATATTTTAGTATTTTAAAATATATGTAATTTTAAAAAACCTTTCATATGCTGTCCCACAGACAAGCAAAACAAGCAAAAAACCCCTTATTTTCTGTGGCAAATGTGCAAAATGCTTTTGCTTGAGTGGTGTTCCCCAAGGATCAGTACTGGGACCAGTGCTATTGAACATCTTTGTAGGAGATATGGCCAGTGGGATGGAGTGCACCCTCAGCAAGTTTGCAGATGACACCAAGCTGTGTGGGGCAGTTGATACACCTGAAGGAAGGGATGGCATCCAGAGGGACCTTGACAGGCTGGAGAGGTGGGCCCAAGCCAACCTCAGCAAGTTCAACAAGGCCAAGTGCAAGGTCCTGCACCTGGGTGGAAGCAATCCCAAGCACAGACACAGGCTGGGTGGAGAGTGGCTTGAGTGCAGCTCTGAAGAGAAAGACTTGGGGGTGTCAGTTGATGACAAACTCAACATGAGCCAGCAGTGTGCACTCACAGCCAAGAAGGCACCAACCAAATCCTGGGTTGCATCAAGAGGAGTGTGACCAGCAGGTCCAGAGAGGGGATTTTACCCCTCTACTCAGCACTGGTGAGACCCCACCTGGAGTTACTGTGTCCAGTTCTGGAGCCCTCAACACAGGAAGGACATTGAGCTGTTGGAGAGGGTCCAGAGAAGGGCCACGAAGATGATCAAAGGGTTGGAGCAACTGCCCTATGAGGACCACATTGTTTCGTTGGGGCTTTTCAGCCTGGAGAAGAGAAGGCTCAGAGGGGACCTCAGAGGAACTTCTCAGTACCTGAGGGGGTCCTACAGAAAGGCAGGGGAAGGAATTTTTAACATAATATGGGATGGGAGGACTAGAAACAATGGATATAAATGAGAGGGGGATAGATTTAGACTAGACATAAGAAAGAAATTCTTTCCAGTGAGGGTGGTGAAACACTGGAACAGGTTTCCCAGGGAGGTTGTGGATGCCCCCTCTCTGGAGGTGTTCAAGACCAGGCTGGACAGGGCACTGAGCAGCCTGGTCTAGTGGGAGGTGTCCCTGCCTATGGCAGGGGGGTTGGAACTCGATGATCTTTGAGGTCCCTTCCAACCCAAACTATTCTATGATTCTATGATTCAAAAGAAGTTATCTGTAGTGATTTCTTATGCAGTCTTGCTGGAGGAAGCCCAACTTGCTGCAGTGCCTGCAAAATTCCAGGATTCTGCTAAATTCATGGTAAGTTGGCATTGCTGTGGTTTCACTGTGCAGAGCAGCAGCATTTAGAGCAACATACACAGGGGCCTCATGGGAATAAAACTCGTCATGGGATATTGGCTGGAGGATCCATAACTAGTATCCATAAATGTAATCTTGCTTTCTAATTGGAAGTGAATAAAGGCCACATGAGCCATTATAAGCAGCCTGTGTCTCTCTGGATTGCACAGCAGAGTTACTGCAACACCTTTACAGAACTGCTCAAGCATGTGAACTCATCTCACTGAGATAAAGATACCCAATTAGGTCAAGACAAATTTCATCGAGACAATCAAGCATAAATGTTCCTTCAGACCAAGCCACAGAAGAAAACCCCAAAATCCCTGCATTTTCTCTCTCTCCAGAGATGCATGGCTGTGCTTGTGTCCCTTCAATTGTTGTACTGAACTATTGGACCTGGCCCAGCCATAGAGATGCCCAGTGGAGAAAGAAGCAAATTGTGTTACTACCTCTGATAGTTCTTCAACAGCATTGCAGAGTTCCCTCTCCTCCCCAAATGAGGAAGAGAAATTCCCACTGTGGGACCCTTTAGCCTTTAATAATTAACACACTGCTAACTGTATCTAAATGCTCCTTTTTCTAATTCCAGTCACAGGCTCATTGGGACCAGGCTGGGCTTAGGGAAGGGGCTGTATCCAGAGACATGTATCCCAGTGAAATTGATCTCCTTTGGCCTACAAAGTAAATTAAAGTTTGGACTCAACAGTGATGAAGCTAAAATATAAAGGTGTTACAGAAAAATTAAGTACTTCTGTAACTCAGTCAAACCAAAGCAGGGGATGACTTCAGTGTTCAAGACAATTCCTGGAGCCAGATGCTTCTGCTAGCAAGTAACAGCAACAACTTCTGTGCTTCTCAAACTTCCCTTCACTTCAAAAGGTCTGCTCTATTGTGTGAGGGTTCAGCTTTTGAGGGAAAATGAGCAATCTCTGCAGAAACTGCATTTTCTATTCAAAAATTAGTTGGGACAGAGAAATCTCTGGTGGATCTGCTCTTCATCCTGCCCATGGCAGGGAGGTTGGAACTAGGTGATCTTTAAGGTCCCTTCCAACAACAACTATTCTATGATTCTGTGTTTTGCCCACATTTTCATAGCCTTTCCACAAGATGAAGAACATCATCATCATCATCAGGACACCCATCTGGAAAAACAGCCAACACGAAGATTTTGAAGATAATTCATAAAGAATAACTCAGGAACAACTGCCATAAAAATGCTGCTTAGGAGGCAGAGAAGTAATTTTTAATGCTCTTTTCTCCCTACAGAATATTTCTCCCACCTTATCAATATTTTAGAAAAGAAAGAGAAATCTTCTCAGCTGCAGAGGCAATTTGGAGAGATTAAAAATTTATCCTGTTTCCAGCAAAGCTCTCAGCAGGTGCTGGAATCCACTTAATCACAGGTGGGGAACCTGCATGGCTCAACTGGAGTGAAGATCTTGGCAATTCTTTCATGAAGAGATCTTCTGTCAGGATGTAGTTATAATTCCAACCACAGCGAGCCACACACCTTGCCTAAAACTGCTCACATTTCAAGTCTGGGATGTGAAAGTGACAATTTTTTCATCTTTTTCCTTCAATTTGGTGAGGAAACAGCATGAAGCCCACAGCTCTGTTACCATGGCAGAGTTACACCACTCTTTGAATTTGGTTCTGTAATATGAAGGGCTAATTAACAAACCAGCTGAAATTCAGAATGTGGGCACTGCAGGAAATTCAGACAATTCCATGCTGATTTTTCACTCTGAAGTGAAAAGAGACACACGGTCTAGAAATTTCTCTTGAAAATGTCTTCCTCATCTACAGTTTTACTGTGATGAAAAAGGAGGAAAAGCCTCCGGTTCAGACTCAGAAATCAAAACAAAACCTTAATTCATGCCCTGGTGTGCTGGAGCAGCTCAGCCAAGGGCAGACAGCTAGGCAGGAGAAGCAGATTGTCATACACAGCACACTGAAGACTGGAGCTTCCAGCTGCACTTGCAGAGGGATGGCACAGAGCCAATCTACTTCTCTGGGTCATGTTTTTTAGGACACTGAGGTTTAGAAGGACAGACTGCTTTTGTTTTCATAGACCCAGAGTAGCACCACAGAGAAGTACCTCTGTGTCTTGCAAGTACAACTGCTGTCTCGTCAGGACAATCAGGCAGAAATCAAGAGCTCCAGTTCAAAATTAGTCCCAGAATCTAGGGTTCTCACTGCATTTTCATCATCAAGATGACTGAATACAGTCACAAGGGTGTCTCTCAGCTTTGAACTTGTTCCAGGATAAAATAGGATCATGTTGGAGAGCTGGAAAACATACTTTCAGTTAAGTGATTGGAACTAGATGATCTTTAAGGTCCCTTCAACTATTCTATGATTCTAAGTAAGGGGTTCAGTGAGCCTATAGAAAAAGCAGTATTCTCTTTCTGTGCCCTGAACCATTGCCAGGTAGGACAAACCTTTTCCCAGACATGGGAAGTACTAGTTGCAGACTTGGTTCCACCTACCAGAGTGTAAAAGCAGCCAGCCTGGTGAGGATTAGTTCTGTAGAGCAGGGAAGGAGAGAAGATGATGTTTCAGACAGTGGATTCCAAATCTGTAGACAGTACCTGACAGCTTTCTGCATCATTTGTGATAGATAATAACAAAAAACCTATTTCTCACTGGTTTCCAAATAATTTCTGCCAGACTGAATGCCATCATGATTCCAACAGAAGAAAAACAGCATGTTGATTCTTGTACCAAAGAAAATGATAACTGTCATTTTTTAAGAATCCTGAATAAAATACTGACTACATTATCATTCATAATCTTCATAATTACATATCTGAACTGTCACACTGAATACATTTGCAAGTGTAAAGTACAGACAAGGTATTTCCTTGTTAAGTTTTTAATATCTTCTAAAATTCAATATTAAGGAGACTATCAAGCAAAAAAAAAAGTTATCTGCAAAGAATGTAAAGCCCATTCTATTCCCAAACCCATTCCTGTTACTTAAAATAGTCAGTATTCTGAATTGTTACAACACATTTGGAACTTGTCTCTTGTTCCCACAATGCCAATGTTGCTGTTTGTCCTCTCACAGTATAATCACTATATTAGATTTTAAAAAAAACAACCAAACAAACAAAAAAACCAGCCCCATTATATCCCTGCCTTTCATCTGCAAGATCCTCAGGGCTCACTTTTTGTAAGAGGGAAAAAAAAAAAAGTTTTATTTATTGGCCTTTTCCCCTAAAAGAAAGCAGGCAAATCCTCTCAGTGACTCAGTGCAAAGGCATTGTTAGTTAAAGCTTACACCTATGGCAAGTACACGGTTTGGTAACAGCCTGTTTGGATGTAAAATAGAACCATAAAGACTATTTTTCTCTTGAAATTGTGATACTGTTAGTTATAGAGATTAGAACACTGCAGCTTGAACAGATTGGTATCTCTGTAGTGAGATGCTGCTATAGGAAAGAGTATCATACTAATAGTCAAACAGGGACCAAATATAACTGCATGTACAAAAAAATGTCATTTATATAATTGTTTCTTATTTTGCTGTTGAGAATACTAAGTGGTGACTAAATTGAATTTGTGCCCAAAGCAAATTAGAGTTTAGATTCTCCAAGATGCTTCCTAAATCACAGCTTTCAAACCATTCATTCCATTGAACTTTATAGAAGAACACATTTCAATACATTAGAAATGACAGCACGAATCATGAATCACTCAGTTGAAGTTCAATGGCTCCCATCAGTAGAAAGGGAGCTCATACCTTTGCAGTGAATTTGTACACTCACATTTCAAACTGAAAGCAGCAAAAAGAGGATGGAGACACCTCCTGAGTCCTGATGTCCTGTGCAGGATTATCTGTACCCTGGGAGGCTTGAGGAAAGAGTAAAGTTTTTTCCTGGTTCTGACACCATATCCAAGACATTTGAGGAGAAGCTAGGGTTAACTGTGGGTTAATTTCCTAGTTATTATCAAGCTACTTCACACAGCTTTAATGGTGAGCTCAGAGGTCTCATCATTATTTTGAGGCTTTGATTCTAATGGGAACACAATGCAATTCAGAACACTGAACCCAAAATCGGAGTTATGATGATCCACACTGAAAAGTTAAAGGACCAGGTTGTTACCTGTTCCTTTAAATGCAAACATTTCAAGACAATGATCAGTTAATGTGTTCATCTCTTCTATCCTTTAAATTTGTGCTGGGAAAGGAAGAGGCTCTGCAGGAAGAGGGGGCTGGAACAATGCATGAGGGAAGGACTGCTCAGTTTTGTTGTTTTGAGCACAAGATTCTGATGATTTACTGTTCACTCCTCATCAGCCTCAACCCAGCCAGCACGTCACCCTGACCTGTATTAATGCAAAATTATTTAGTCAGTTTTAGAAAGAAAAAAGATCACATGAACATTTTGTTTATTTTTCCAGCATAATCTGGGGTTTTTTCCCCACCATCTTTTAGTTGCTTCTTGTCTAAAGAACAAAGTCTTTATTTCAGACAACTTTCTATAGAAAAGCTTTTTTAAAGGGCACATGGAAAGATACAAATAACACAGATTTTACACAGATATAAAATGGCTCTTTCATTGTCTTCAAGTTTATTCTGTACAGAATTCATTATGTTATACATCTAAGACTTATTATATTGTATAAATATCTTGGGTGTGATGTATATACATATTCAGTGTTAGATTCTTCAATGTATGCATTTCAAAATACACTCGAGTGTATTTCAATGTAGTGCACATGGTTTATATGTCAGAAAAGTGTTTCTCTGCTATGAAAAAACTGTATTTAGTCCATAGAGTATTTATTGTACCTTGAAATACATTTTTATATAAGGGACTGTTCATATTTTGTCATATAGCTGTAGGCTTTTCTTGTTTCCCCCAGCAGCTCACAACTTGATGGTTCTACATCAGAAAGATGCAGGGCACTGTCAGCCTAAGTTCTTAAATGAGAAAGAAAGCATAAAAAAAGCCACATGGAGCTAAGGGGGGGGTGATGACCAAATGGAATTACAGGTTGTGCAGAGATGAGAAGTGCTGGCTCTTGCTTCTCCATTCTCTGCCTGCTGCTGCTCAGCTGTGGCAAACGACTCACCTCACATCACACCAGTTCATCTGGCATCAGCTTGACTTTTAAAGTTTGAAAACTCTCTAAGTTTCATTGATCCACTCTTTTCTTCATTTCAGAATTTTGATGAGTATCTCTGGGGCTATATATTGACACTACAAACTGCCTTTTGTTGAGAACAGGCAGAGAAACTTGCTGAGTTCTCTCTACATGCTGTAAGATGTGCTTTTAGCTCAGTATTAAATTACAGGTGTTGCTCTCCTGGGCATATATTGAATCATAATTCTAATTAATCAGTCAGCATCACTTCTATACTCCTCTTTAGACAATTCTACAAACATGAAATTGGGGCTTTTGATCATTTGTCTTGTAATTTCCAAAGCAGAAATTCTTTGACCAATGTATAAATTCTGTCCATTCACCAGCAAAGTAGAATGCTAAATATTCCATTAATAGAAGATTTAAAAACCAAAATAATTGAAAAGATATTAATAAGAAAAGTGTTCATTTTAAAAAGAATTTAAAATTTATTTAAATATAGTGTTTTCCGTAACTTTGACACTAAAATATGAGATACTTCATTAAAAAAGGATTGATCAAATTGTTAGCAATAGAGATAATAATAGGAATTAAAATTTCCTCATGAGGTCTGGATCATATGAAGAGGAGAGAAGATTTGCAAAAGAATCCAAGATTTCATTTGGCACACACACAAGTGCTGCAGAACTTATGAAAAGAAGTATCTCTGTGGTCTATTATTATATCTACTTAAAATTATATGAGATGCCATATCAGTGCAGTGCCAGCAACTACAGCAATTAAAATTTGGATCTTGCATTTTATTGCACAGGTTCCATCACAAGAACATGTTGTATTGTTTTTGTTAAATATTATGTAGATTCAGATTTTTATCCCTGTATTTCTCAATGTATTTCAGTCATCCTTCAGGGAAAAAAATGACACATATTGCATGAAATGGCAGCTTGGAATCCCCAGAATGTTTTTGCTTGTTGAAATCAGGAGTAATCTTTGCTACTACAGTTTTTAATGAAACATGGTATAAAGTTTTTCTCTTCAATGGTCTTATAGAGAGCAATATTTTAGATAAGGTCTGGGACATCAGCCATAAAGCATGGATTTCTTCACCCTGCTCAACTTTCCCATCCATGTTTTAGTCCAAGAGAGTAATGACAGCTCCAAACCTTTGCTCATTTGCTGGGGAATTTCCTTCCTTTCCTTCACACTTCAATAACATATTTGACTTTCTTGTTCTGATAATGTAGATTGTCACCCAGCAAAACCTTCTCCTTCAAAGTATATGCTTTTTTGTTGCAAGTTACTTTTTCATCTTAGAAATGACAAAAGTAAACTCAGGGCTACTCCTTGGTTTTTATTTTCCAGGGTTTATTATTGTATTTACAGTTCCCTGTAAGAAGATATAACCCTTTCCCAGTAAGAGTCCTAATACTTTTCTATGTTTCAAATACCAATGGCCCGTGTATCCATATGGAAAGTAGAAAGATAATCAATGATGAAATATCCCTAGGGGCTGATGCAGATTAATAGAAAAATTAAATAATTATAAATATTACTAGACTGCACTTCAGTACAACCGAAAGAAAAACTTTCAAAGAAAATGATGTTCCCAAAGTCAAATAAAATTCATAAACAGTAGGAAAAGAAATTAACCACATGGTGTTTTTTTTTTTTATAGCTGTAAAAAACAAGATGACTACTTGGCTGCATCACACATAGGCACTAAAATTAGATTCATTCAGATCCTTTATAACATAAGCCTCGTTCAGGCTATAAGCAAAAGATGTCCACTGTGCTTTACAAAGGATAACAATCCAAAAGATCAATGGAAACAAATATCCCTTCTCAGATTTACTGTTTCTCATGGCAGATGACAAATGAAGTCTCCTCTAAGTGTAGTTGTATTAGTATTTTGCTAGTACCAGGCAGTATACAAAACAGCCATTGTGTGTAACACCTCCAACACCTACAGGTAGCAGTTTTAGGGGCACATCCTGGTTTGTGGTGAAACAGGTTTAGCTCAGCCAGCTTCTTGTACCTCTCAGTGATATCAGCTTATCCTCTCAGTAACTCCAAGGTTGCACTGTCCTCTTCCTGCTGCTCGCTGGACTGACTGCTCCACCATCCAGAAACAGAAGGCATAAAGGTGATTACAAACATAAGAAAGTAGTTTTACATATTGTCCTGCAGTCTTTCCATATAGTCCCTAAGTTCCTGGGAATCACCCAGGTTCATATCATGACACACCCATTTAATACTGTCATCACTGTCAAATAGGATTGAGTTGGTGTAGGGGCCTCCATCCTCTGGCAGGATTGTTGTGTAGGAAGTGAACTTTACTCGCTTCTGCTTTGGCCCCGAAGGATTTAGAGGTTCATTTTTAAATTCCTTTTCGAGAAGGTAATCAGAAGATCTGAGGATATGACCATGAAGAGCCTTCTGAGAACTCCCATTAAGGAGAAAGTTGCTTTCTTCAAACTGCATTCCTCTGTCAATCATGCTGGTGCACTGCTCTGATGGAAGTGAAATGTCCACGGTGTTTTCCAGCAATTCAACCTCATTTCCAAGCCAGACCCAGTCATGGGAATGGGGAATGTTGCCTTGCTCACTCACAGCAAACCTTTTATGCCTGTACTTCCAAGCAAAAGCCACACAGTTAATCAAAAAGACCAAGATAGCTAAGCAGAAAACACAAAGCAGAGCATACATGCCAATTTCCAAATCAGTTAATCCTCTTGAGGTGGGGCTGAGATCACTGTGATTGTTTTCCCCCGGTACATCAATTTGCACAGGCAAACCTGTGAAAGCAGTTGGGTTGTTTTGGAGTTGGCCATCCTCCAGGGACTCCTGATCAATGGGAGATATGAAAGTTGTGCTTTTGTTTGCGTTGTCCTCAAAACTAGACATGTCCTCATGGTGTTTGGACCATTCTTGTGCTGTCCTCTCTTGTTCTGCAGATTTGTCTATAGAATTACTGGCCAGACTTTTAAAATCTCTATCCACAGCATCAATGTCATTAGTGCTTCCCTTTTGGTCAGAATCTTTCTGGCCAAACTTGACTTTGACACTTCCTTTCCCAACAGCCAGAATGCTTTTCCTCTTAGTCTTCTGGCATGACTCACTGATCACCATTTCTATTTTAATGAGAGGTCCTTGCCCATCCCCTTCTGCCACCACTGCAGGCCATTTGGACTGAAGGTTTTGCTGTGCTGACACCACCATCTCATCCAGTGAAGTGATGGCAATTGAGAAGTCCTTGGGGTCATAAATATCCAGTGGTGTCACTGACCCATCACTGAACAGAATCCAGGAACTGACTATGGCTTCCTGAATGGAGAAAGGATAAGGAAAAGAAAGTTTGAAATGTAAGAGGGTATATATCAGAGATGCAGTTGTTTCAATCCTTTTGATATTGGCAAAATAAACACACAGTTTAACCTTGATTTAGCTTGATTAAAAAAAAAAAGAAAAGAAAATGGCTTCCCTCTAGACCATTTAGGCATTGTCTATCAAAGACAGTGTCATCTAAATTTAATTTAAAATGCTGACAAAGAAATAAAACAACTCTCTTTTTCAGTCTGAAGTGAGGTGCCTTGTTTGAACAATGAAAATTTTCATATTTCCAGAGTCTTGGTTAATTAATTTTATAATGCTGTTGCAGAGCTATTTATGGGTCAGAATGGTGATCCCATTCACCCTACAGCTGTAAGATTTTAAATGCAAGATTCACTATTTCTGTCATGCTTTCAAAGATGCCAGACTATGTGAAATAAGTGATTGTAGTATTTTCTGAGTAGTGGAGAAATGCTCACAAACCCACCATTTTTAAGGATGCTTTGCCCAAAATAATTTGTCTTTTTACTGCACATTGCTAGTGCTAAAAAGAAAATTTATCTTGCCCTAGTGATGCAGTCTGTCAATTCTATTACAAACACACAAAAAAAAGATATGTGTAATTTATTCTGCAGTCATATTGGAAGCTATTTAATTCATGAGATGATACAGTTCAAAGTAAGCACAAACTCATCAGATTTCAGAAGTGCAGGTTGTTCAATCTTTATATACAAACAGAAGGTTTTTTTTGTCTGAAGTGGCTTTGTGAAACTAATAAGAGATGGGGCTTACAGACTGCATTTTCCCATAGAGAAGGTATCTCTGGCTCCACATATGTAGCTTTCTACAGCTTGTGCTTGTACAGACATGGCCTGAAATTCCACTCTGCTTTTCAGGGCACAAAACTAGTTCTGAAGAGTTTATTGCTGAGCCTGTATGTGTGTTTGCACCAGCCAGCACTGATCAGTTCCTACTTTTGCCAAAGCCATACATTCTAAGGGCTGTCTAAAATTTACAGCAATTAGCTCTTCCCTAGTTCCTGATCATAGAATCATAGAA
>VZTY01026769.1:0-25845 GCA_013400935.1 Turnix velox
TGTTTTCTCTAAACTTTCTGCCATATTCTCCCAGTATGGGTTTGGCTATCTCACAGTATTACAATTAATTAATTCTGTCTGCATGTACTTTGTTTAAGGAGTAAATTTTTACCCATGGGAGCAGACCACCTTGGTTTTGTTTCTTTTCTTGCAAATTTTGAGAAGTATTCACCATATAAAGGCACAGATAAGAGTATGCTGTAATGCATATATATCTTGAAAAATGGAGTACTTGTTCTTTAATTGCAGCAAAAATCTGGATCCGGTGTTTATTTTTTTTTTTTTTTTACATTTCTTCCAGTCATGAGAAGTTTTGGGAATTCTGCAGGCCACTCCTGGTGCTTTCTTGGCAAGCAAACCTGTTTGGTAGGCAGTGGTTCAAGGATCTCATGTCTTGACCTAGCACATGAGGGAGGAATGGCTCTGGTTTGTGGCCAAAGTTGCACCACAACGAGTAAAGGTACCTTTTTACTTCTATAGAATCATAGAATAGTTTGGATTGGAAGGGACCTTAAAGATCATCTAGTTCCAACCTCCTTGCCATGGGCAGGGGCACCTTCCACTAGACCAAGTTGCTCAATGCCTTATCCAGCCTAGCTTTAAACACCTCCAGGGAGGAAGGGGGCATCTACAACTTCTATGGGAAACCTGTCAACCACCCTCAACAGGAAAGAATTTCTTTCTTCTCTCCAGCCTAAATCTCCCCTCTTTCAATTTCCAATTTTCCTAGTCCTGCCATCCTGGACCCTATTCAAAAGTCCTACTCCAACCTTTCTGTAGCCTCCTTCAGGTATTGATAAATCACTATGAAGTCCCCTCTGAGCCTTCTCTTCTCTAGGCTGAGTAATGTATTGGAGAAAAACCCTTGGCTAACCTGTTTTGCAGGAGTTTCTTTGTATTTTCCAGATGGATAATGTTCAAACACTCCTCAGATGGGCAGTGAGTTGCTCAGCAACTAAAAGACCATGGTCTTTTGGTGGTGTCGGAAATTTTGGGAATACCCTGGCTTGCAGCTTCTTTTTTCCCAAGATCAAAGGACTTTCCTGCAAGGAAGTCACCCTGTAACTAGCTACAGTTCTGAAACCCCCACTTCACGAGGTGCTTATCCACAAGTTCCACAGAAATTGCGTTTTCACAGGGAGGCAGTCAGTATTTTATTTCTCTTTTGCCGTGCCCTAAAACATGAGTTACTGCTTATCCTAGAAGCTCGGGTTTCTAAGAGTACATAAATATTAGGGATCCCTGTGAACAAAGGTGTCTGCCTCTTTCTCATTGTGGCCACGTTGCAGACACATTTTGGTAACCAGTTTGCCCAGGTCAAGCAGCTCTTGCGTATGGGGTTTGGTGACCTGACGTGCAGCAAACATCCCTCCCTCCGGTGCTCAGCTGGCATCTAGGCTTTGGGTATTTCTGAAAGGGTGGATGGACAACGTTGGGGTATTTTTTCTCCTTCTTCTGACTGCCAGAAGCTCCAGGGTCAGGACCTCAGAAGGGAATCTTGTATTTTAAGACATAAGGTTGTTTTACATTGTATATCTTACAATCTAAGAGAAGGGTTGAGGCAGCGGGGGCAATGCCCTGCCCATGGCAGAGGGGTTGGAACTAGATGATATTTAAGGTTCCTTCCAACCCAAATCATTCTATGATGCATCCTTTGGCCTCAGAGGCGGGACGAGCTCACGGGCCCCCTGGAGGCGCCGGGACCGTGTTCGGAGCCGACCGGGCCCCGCCGACACCCCTTTGCCGGGGGAGCGGCCTCCTGGCGGGGTAAAGGACGGGTAGGGGCGCCCGGGTAGTCCCCTCCCCGCGTCCCGGTCTTTCCGCTTCGGCCCCTCACACTCCCTCGGCCGCGGGGGTGCAGCCCGAGCGGCGGGCGGAGGGACGGGGCGAGGGCGCTCCCGGGCTGGGCGCTTAGGTCCCTCCCACGGCCCGGCCGCAAGCAGGAGGAGTCAGACGAGGATGGTCGCAAAAGGGGTGGAGGGGAACCGCCGAAACACTAAAAGCACCGCGCCCGCCGGCCCGCCGGCTGCAGCTCCTCCGCGGGCACGCAAGATGCGCAGGACGCGTGTGGCCGCGCCGCGCCTGAGCGAGGTAAGGCTTGAGGAGCGCGCACTGCACCGCGCCGCTCCGCACCTCGGCCCGCGCACCTCACCCGCCCCTCGGCGGTGCCTCCCCCCACCGCAGCTCCACGGACAAAAGAGGCGGAGGGGGCCGTTCGGGACCCACCGGGTCCCGTCTCGGTGCCCAGCCAGGTGCAGGCGGGGCCGGATGGAGCCGGAGAGCAGTGGGTCGAGTCCCAGTCTCAGAGCGGTGCGGGACAGGAGCGGGGTGCATCGGAGTTAGGGGTTACTGCGAGGTGCGGGACAGGAGTGCTGTGGATCTGAGGTCGGGAGAAGAGCGAGGTGCGGGGCAGGAGCAGTGAGGATCGGAGGCCGGGAACAGTGCGACTGCGGGACAGGAGCGGCGTGGATGAAAGCTCGGAGGCAAAGCGAGGTGCGGGGCGGGAGTAGGGTAGATCTGAGCCCGGGGGCAGAGCGGAGCCTCGCACCTCCAGCTTTGCCCCACTCAGTCTGTAATTCAACAACTCTGCCTGTTCTTCTTTTCTCGAGTTATTTCACATTCAAACTTATTTAAATGCCCCCTAGAAAATGTTTTTCATATAAAGGGAATTTCCCTCTTATCTGCATTCTTTAGCCTTACCCATTTCAAGATCGCATTGTTAATTATTCAAGTGCAAGGTATGTTTTGCCACTCTTTGTTTCTGACTTGGCGAATGGTCTTGTTATCGTTCTCGTTTACATATTTTTCTTGATTTTGTAAACAACTTAGTGCTCCAGGCTGTGTAAAGCACGTTCTTACTTTTTATTTATCAAGGACACCACTTTGCTGGTTGTAGCTTTGAGGTGACATCTGGCATCAGTAGACTGCCTAACTCTGCCCTCTTCCAAAATACATTCAGCCTTTATTAATAAAGGAGAAATGAAGCCCTCCTGTCAAGGAGTTTCTGTGCAGACTTTCATGCATTTGCAGTAACATGAAATAATGCCTTTCCTTTTTTAAATCTCTACTGTTGTGTCACAAGTTGTTTCCTTGTGGAGAAAAAAAGAAACAGTAGAACTTCTGGTGAGCATCAAGATCTTTTGCATTGAAGGAAGTGCAGTACCAGAGTCCTTGCTGATTGATTCCAACTTAATCGTTCAACCCTGTGTGACAGAACTTTTTTAGCTTAACCTATTGAATACCCTTAACCTATCAAACACATGTAATCTATTGAAACTCAACCTATTGAACACCTTTAGCCTATTGAATACCCTTAACCTATTGAATACACTTAACTCTCATTCAAATATATTTTAACAGCTGAGTAAAACTGACTCCTGTGTGATTAAATCTGTGACTCTGATGTACAGTTAAGCGGGTGGATTATCTTAAACTGTTTGCCACTTTGTGAAGTTGTTTGCCTTCCTTCTTTTAACACTGAGCTTTCTGCCTCCTCTTCTCAGGGCTGCGGTTTCTGAGGCTGAGGAGCAGTGCCAGGCAGGCTGTGGGAACACTGAGCTGCAGGACTGCCACTGGACTTTGCTTGTTGTCAGTGTCCGGTGGCCGCCCAGGCGGGCACCATGAGCTCTGGCACCACCACCCCGCTGAAGGTGGTCAGCCACCTTGCCAACACTGATGTCAACTATGTCATCAAAGAGCATTATAATTACACGGGGAAGCTAAATGAGAATGCGGACAGTGCAATTAAAGTGACATCGGTGGTTTTTATCATCATTTGCTGCTTTATAATCTTGGAGAACATTTTTGTCTTGCTCACCATCTGGAAAACCAAGAAGTTTCACAGACCCATGTACTATTTCATTGGGAACTTGGCTCTTTCAGACTTGCTGGCCGGAGTGGCTTACACTGCCAACCTCCTGCTATCTGGACACAAAACCTACAGCCTCACCCCCTCCCAGTGGTTTGTAAGGGAAGGCAGCATGTTTGTTGCCTTGTCAGCTTCTGTCTTCAGTCTGTTGGCCATTGCCATCGAGAGATACATCACCATGTTGAAGATGAAACTCCACAATGGCAGCAACAGCTTCCGCTCCTTCCTGCTGATCAGTGCTTGCTGGGTCATCTCTGTCATTCTTGGGGGACTCCCAATCATGGGATGGAACTGCATCAGTCTCTTGTCCAACTGCTCCACCGTGCTGCCTCTCTACCACAAGCACTATATTCTCTTTTGCACCACTGTGTTCACTGGCCTTTTGCTATCTATCGTCGTCCTCTATTGCAGGATCTACTCCATGGTGAGGACTAGGAGCCGCAGGCTGACATTTCGGAAAAACATCACCAAAGCCACTAGGAGCTCAGAGAAGTCACTGGCCTTGCTCAAGACAGTGATCATAGTCCTGAGTGCCTTCATTGTCTGCTGGGCTCCTTTGTTCATCCTGCTTTTACTGGACGTGGGGTGTAAAGTGAAGAGCTGCCCCATCCTCTATAAAGCAGAGTATTTCCTAGTACTGGCTGTGCTCAACTCAGCCACGAACCCTATCATCTACACCTTGACTAACAAAGAGATGCGGAGGGCTTTCATCAAGATTCTCTGCTGCTGCAAATGTCCCCCAGCAGATTCTGGGACCAAATTCAAGAGGCCGATCATTGGAGGGATGGAGTTCAGCCGGAGTAAGTCTGACAACTCTTCCCACCCACAGAAGGATGAAGGTGACCATCCTGAAACCATCATGTCTTCGGGCAATGTTACCTCATCTTCTTAGGAGTAACTGTGGGGGGGTGTATTTCAGAGCCTTCCTCTGAAATGAGGGAGCTGAGAAGCCCTAAGGCTCACAGCGGCGGTGTTGGGCCAAGTGAGCAAGTAGCATTAGTTCTAACGAGGCAAACGGTGCACTTGCAAGGCTGGAGTTCAAGAAATGGGACAGACTGTTCTGGCTTGAAAAATCTTTTTTCCCTGGAGCATGTTTTGTCTTTGCACTGAGGCCACTCAGGATTGTCGGGTGCATTCATATCCTGAAATCTCCTTAGTAACTCTGAAAGACTGATGCCTTGGTGAAATGATGCCTGGTGTGTGAGAGAAAGAGAGGAGAGAGGGGGAGAAGGGGGGAAAAGGGGAATGAATATCTGGTTGATTGTTTTGGTTTGGTTTTTTCCATCCCCCCCTCTGTGAGAAGAACGTGAAGTTATTTCTACTTGCAGCAAACCATTGACACAAAGATCCTTCTTGTACTGAGTTTAGTGGTGGCTCTGGTACAGTAGATCAGAAGCATTTGTTCAGCACATAACAAGGAAAGTGATCACACAATTATAACTCAAAACCATGTACAACCACAATTTGGCATCACTTTCCGGAGTTTTTAGCTAAGTTGTAGGTTTTATCTGCAAACTCTAAAGCTGTCTGGGTTTCATTGAGCAAGATCATAGCTGTGAATTTTTTCTGCCGGTCCATATTACATTTGGAGACCATGAGCCAGACTGCTGTTAGTCCCACCAAAACTATTACATTGGCTGTGCCAGATGATGTGGAGTAGCTCAGAGCAGCACTTCGCCCCTATTGCCCATTGCTGCCTCATTCTGTAGCACTATTATGACAGGTAGAACTAAAGGTCATTTCTCTTTAAGATGACTGAAGGGAAATCTTAAGAGTAGGAGATACTAGGGACAAAGGCAGGATTTTTGCCCATGTAAGAGGTGTTAAAAAAACTGCTGGGATATTTTCACTGTCAGGTTCTGAGTCTTTCCAAAGGTCAGTTGGAAAATGTGAAAATAGTATCTCAAGTTTCAGAGCAAATCAAGGGAAAGTTGAAGTGAAATGACTATAGATAAATGCACTTCCATAACAAAATGCAATACATTTTGGCACATTTTATTAATGTCTATAATTTCAGCAAAGATGTCTGTATTTTATCAGTCTGTGGAAGAAGTACCTTGTCGTTAAAATGGAATGTATTTGTTTTACAGCATCGTTTTCTCTGTTTTTTCTAACTTGTGCTAATGGGGCTTGAATGTGTACAATGTAAATAAGTTAATAAGATGCAGGAGTCTTCATGCACCTAGAGTATTACTATAATAAAAGTGGTATATCTGAGATAGCTGAGAGCAATTGACTGATTTACCATTATTGTCAGTTCCTAGAAGTGGTGTTTTGTAAAGAAAATTTATTGCCTTTGTAGTAAAATTCCCAGTGCAATTAAACTGATTTTTTTTTTACTGGTTTAAAAAATAGTATTTAAAATGTTTCTGACTGTTATTGTTCAATTTGCACATAGCTTTATTGACTTCTAAACATTAATAAACTGATTTTTTTTAAAGATTCTGTTATCAGATTGCTAGTTTTGCTCTGTTGAGGAGGCTTTATATTAGGTGTTCCTTGTTGACAGAAGTCAGTGAAAGAATTCCTTGATTTCAGTACATGGATTAAGCCAATTAAGTGGGGCCACATGATGCATAATACCTCCTATAGGATCACGTCAAATCCAAAATGAACAGCAGAACATGATATTTCATCATCTATCAATGAAATACTTGTATGAAAAGCCTCTACAGTAGAGATTTCTCTCCAACAGTTAATGAAGTGCTAACAGAAGTAAAAACAGATGCCTGCCAATTTTTGCCACGACTGCAGAGCAAGTGAAACAAATCACACGTATCGCCACTGCAATTTGCAAACTGAACTCTTATTTTATTGCAAACATCAAGTTTATGAACAATAGAATGGTGGCCTCAACTACCTAACTGCTGCAGCTCCATTGTGTCCACCACAGCAGTGTAGCTGAATAGGGACTGAGTTATTTCTTCCAAAGGCTTGATTTCCATTTCATCTCCTGCAGAATTCCCTCTTGGTATTGCTTCTAGTTCCACGGAGCTCATACAGGATGCAGTTGGAGTGTAAAGATAAACCTTACCTTCTTGTACTGTATGTCATTGCTCTGTAAGGTTTACTGTGGGAAATGGGAGCCTGCTTGCTGAGGAAGGCTCTGGGTCATAACCTCACTTCCTGAAGGAAATACCAAAAATGCCCTGAAGACAAAAGAGTGGAAACGGGCTGGAATTTCTCTCCATCTGTCTGCCTGTGCGGAAGGAATGATTTCATGTGTGCTCACTTCCTGGGCTTTTAACGAGTGACCTGAGCAGGGCTGGAAAAAATGTCCAATCTGTGTTTGCAACCAAGATAAAGTCTCTCTTGGCTCAGGCCTTCATCTGGGCAGGGACTGTTTATGTAAGGTGCTGACAGTAACGGGGGAAAGCACTACTCTGTCCTAGGGATAGAATCACTTTTCACAGAATATCAGGGATTGGAAGGGACCTCAAGAGATCTAGTCCCATCCCTCTGCTAAGCAGGAACACCCAGATCAGGTCACACAGGAAGGTGTTCAGGTGGGGTTTGAATGTCTCCAGAGAAAGAGACCCCACACCCTCTCTGAGCAGCTTGTGCTGGTGTTTTGTGCAGTGCATCATATAAACCATGAAAGTCCAAGTTTAGCCTTCAGCATCCTACCACTGCCTACATAAAGGCAATGTACTGGGAGGCAGCAATGTGCAGGAACATCTCGATGGTAGAGATGTTTATATCCAAAAGGAGCAGGAGGGACTTCTCTTCAAGTCTTACAGGCAGTAAGGTTGTTTGTCCCACAACGGTCTGAGATCCTGTGACAAGGGACAAGCTGTGGCACTGGCTCCATGTGACCACCACCAGCCTTTCTGCATTTGTAGCTGATAGCCTACAGGTGAGTCACTTGTCCCTTTGTCTCTGTATCCCTTGCTTATCTAACTGCACGTCAGGCTTTGGTGGAAGATGACTGTTTTGGTGGGGAATTCAAAGCCCCACAAAATCTGTGCAGTAAAAGAAATGCAAACATCAGAGCAGTGTGGCACTGGGCCATGGGAAGCATTTCCTATGTCTTGATCCTGATGACTGAAATATTTCCTCCATAGACAAGCCACGTAGACAAGGTTCAGACATGGAACAATAATGGTATTAAAATAATAACAACAATAAAAGGTTCCTGCTGGGAAAAAAAAGAAAGATGGGTCACTTGTACTGCTCTTCACTTCCCATGAGGGAAATCTGCAGCCCCTTGGCCAAGGACAGGTGTTATTATACACCATGGGTCAGGCGTTATTATACACCATGGGTCAGGCCACATATGGTGTGTGGGGCTTGCAGTGTAGGAAGCCCCATCCTAAGCCCTAGATTGGCTTCTGAGTACACCAAAAGGATGTACAACTTTGTCCTGTTGTTGGCCATGTGACAAACAGGCAGAGAAAAAAGAGAAGGTGCATTATACAAGATGTCTGTATGGAACAAAAAAGCCTGAATCATATGGAGCAGCCCAGCCCTTGGATTTCCATTCTTATTTTTATACTATAAGGAACAGAGCAAGGATGGAAAATTATCATGAAGTCTGTCTGTTGCTCCTGTGTGAGAGCCAGGTACAGCAGGGTGTACCTGGGCAGCAGAGGGGCTGCAGCCAGCAAGACCCACAGGCAGCTCCACTAGAACAGACTTTGTCCTGGCTGCCAGGACAGGCAGCCAGCACCAAAATGAGGGCAAATAAAATCATAAAAATACTGTTATCCACCCTTTCCTTATTCTGTCACTTGAGAACTATAAGGATTGCCCAACTGTAACATTTCCCTAACCTGGTCTGGAAAACCCCAATACTGATTGTGTTTTGTACGGGATGAGGTATTATCAGGAGCTGTAAAAAGGGTGAGACTGACAAAGCATCCAAAAATGTGGATGTGTAGAGCAGAGCAATGGAGCTGTGCTCAGCTCTGAAATGCTGGGAATTCCCAAGGCCAGGCTTTGTCATTTATGGAGTTCTGAAATTCCCCAGGAAAACATCTGTTGTATTTCAGTGATTCCCCATTTTGACTTTCTTCAAAAACAGTACAACTACAACTGAACCTTCTAGGATTTAAGAAACAGAATTCATCTAAATTCAGTTCCTGTAATCTGTTTTTGTGGAGTTTTCTAATTTTGTTCATTAGCCATCATCCAATTTTTTCAGATGAAACTTTATTTCTATTTACACCATCTACAAGAATCCAGTAGGGTCAAGAAATCTCCCTTTAATTACAAGATTTTAAATGATACTTAATGGTAATCAAATTCACTCTGCACACAGGAGATAGGTATAAGGGCAGCTAAAGAGTTTCTGATGAAATAAGAAGCGCTTAGAGAGACCTGACACTCAGGCATCTAACATAAATGGAAATATATATTAAAAATCCCTGGTTTTTGTTTAATCTAGACATAATAAGCATAGACTTATGAGATCCACTTGAGAAAATTACAATGTTAAGGAGCCTTTCCCCTGCAGGAACAGGGTGACACATTCCTTGTGACCTCTCTGCTCATCCACAAATTCTGAGAGACGAAGCAAAGCAGCAGTTTCCAAATCAACCCCCATACAAGAAAGACTCTGCATTGGCAGATATTGTCCCCTAATGAAAAACCTTATATGGAATGAAAAGGGAACCACTTCCTTGCACTCGGACCCTCTGTGCTGCCTTCATGGGACAAAAGGAAGGAAATCCCATCAGCCACACCCAGGAATGCTCTGGTGTGGAAAAACAGAGCTGACAAAGCTCCATCAACCCTCTGTAAATATTCCACCACCAAGCCTGGTTTAGCAGTCACATAATGGAAACCCAACACAAGGGCTAATATTTATTTTGAGCTCATGTGAATTACTGCTTGGAGAAGATCCACTTTTAAATACATGGTACAATAACTATGCAACAAAATGTCTCAGAGGAAATGCAGGTGACTGAAGTTACATTAAATATTAACATATGCAAGTAGCTTTTGCAGTGTTTGTTCAGAATCGCTCTTCTCGACTAAGCGTGGACTCAAAATGCTGGCTGCATGATCTGTCATAACTAATGAATATTTGGAAAACACAGGCTAGAGGGAAATCACTGAATAAATGCCAAGTTTAAATTATCTGTGAAATCATTGATGAAAGCACTATCACTAGATGGGAAAAATTTGTGGATTGAGTCATAGCCAACAGCTGGCATTTTCTGGTGCGGGCCTGGAGCTGGGTGCCCTTAGGCAAAGACACCTTTGGCATAAGCTAAGGCTTGGTGACTTAGCAGAACACTACTATAAATTGATGAAATACAGAAACACACAGAATCACAGAATGTCAGGGATTGGAAGGGACATCAAGAGATCATCCAGTCCAATCCCCCTGATGGAGCAGGAACACCCAGACGAGGTCACACAGGAAGGCATCCAGATGGGGTTTGAATGTCTCCAAAGAGTAGACTCCACACCCTCTCTGGGCAGCCTGTACCACTCTTCTGTCAAATACCATCTCATACAAATTCTATATTGAGCAACTACAGCTGTACAATGTGTAGCTGGGGATGTGAACAGCTATAAGCAATAGAATTTATATGGTTACAAAGTGTGATTATGATTTTCACAATGTGAAAACTAGACCTGACACATTACTGTGACAGAGAATGTAGAGGAGAACAGACTTCAGGGACAATTTGGGATTGTGGGGCAGGAGTTGGACTGCAGTTCAACTTCCCCTTGAAACTACAGAATCATGGAATGGTTTGGGTTGAAAGAGACCTAAAAGATCATCTAGATCCAACCCTGTACCATGGGCAGGGACACTTCCCATAGACCAGGTTGCTCAGTCCCTCACCCAGCCTGGCCTTAAACACCTCCAGGGATTGAGGGGGCATCCACAACCTCTCTGGGCAACCTCTTCGGGCAACCTCTTCCAGTGTCTCACCACCCTCACAGTAAGGAATTTCTTTCTTGTCTCCAGACTAAATCTCCCCTCTTCCAGTTTGCATCCATTACTCCTTGTCCTGCCATCCTGTAAGAATCTTCTCTGGCAATACAGACATGAAGCTGAATATTTTAACTTACGAACTCTATCCCGCGTTTCTTTCCTGAGCAATTTGAGCAGGGTCTCATGAATTCCCTCCTTCCCACAAATGTACACATAGAATATATACACAAGGATGTTTACAAGTGAATGTTTTAAATTTTGTGGTACTGTTCAAAGAGCTGCTATCTCTGGCATTTTGAATGTGGGCAGTGATCTGGCAGGTCATTTAATGCCCAGCTACTTGCTTTGATTAGCTGGATATTGTTGTACCACAGTTACTGTAAGAAAAAAAAAAGTCTAGTGATATGAGCAATTCTCTCTTTGTGGGTGGAAGAAGGATTGAGATCATGGCTGAAAAAACACATTCTAAAAAAGATGCTATTATTGAAAAACAATTTGCCAAAGTCTGCATTATTATCTTTCTGGCTTTCAGGAAAGACATAACCATGGTCTAAGGACTTCTTCTAATCTGGTGACCATTCAGATGCATAAGGAATATATAAGAGCCTTTTCCCAAACACCAGGAGGCACTTTCAGATGTTTTCTGTTCCCACCACAACTCCCACTTCTGCTGCTGGTTTAGGCACAAGATAAGAAATTGTTTGTAGCTGGTGTGTAGTTTCTCTCTCTGATCAAGGTTATTTGATCAATGCACCTTTTGAGGAAACACTTTATGTTGGCACAGAGATGGATGTTACTTCAAAGTGGACTAAAAATCTGTTCCAAAAAGTGTTACCAACTTCTTCCTTTTTTCCCTGGTCTTAGAAATTAAGCGCATTTTGCATTCTATCAACCCTTTTACTGTTTTTCTATGTTGTATTGCTTGAAACAAAGTCTTCTAACTTTCAGAGGCTGCCAGTTTCCCACGTGAAAATAGCTGCGTTTCATTTTTCTAATAAATATCACAGGTGTGTGGGAGAAGAACTTGTCTGTACAGCTGAGGGGATAGCGAAGGAATAACATGTCTTTTAAATGGTGGAGGAATGCTTTTAACTTGAAACAGTTTGTCTCTGGTTGGGAGCATTTAACAGAGCAAGGTTTGCTTTTCACTGAACCTGCTGAAAAACACCGAGGCCTGACAGAGGGCTGAGCCCATGACAAAGGCGAGTTTAATGGAATGAATGAGCATAAAAGGCTCAGTGAGCAAAGCCTTTTCCCACCAGAGAGACCAGAATGGAGAAACACAATGCTCAGCTATGGAAGTGCACTGGGTGAGACATAAAGAAAACGTTTTATAGCTCTGGAGACATAAAAAAGCTGACTCTGCCTTATGGAAAGCAGAACACGTTAAAACATGAATTTCATATCAGAATTCACTCGAGTTCGAAGATTTAAAGTACACTGGGATTTCAGAACGTAAAAAAGGCGGAGAGGTTTTTTTTATTTTTAAGAATTCAGGATCCCACACTTGGACACAGAGTCTCTCCAGCAGCAGCCGCAAGCTCACACGGCGACCAGCCCCTGCCCCCCAACATGGCGGGGCGCCTTGAAGGCCCCTGGGCAGCGGTGGCCCCAAGAGGGATCAGAGGTGGCTTAATTTGTTAGTCTGAGGCGAAAGCCACACTTTCCTCCTCCCCTGGCCCGCTTGGGGGCCACTGCAATCGCTCCGCTCGCCCCCAGCCCCTTCCTCCGTGCTGACCCCCAGCCCAGCTCTTCCTGCCCCGCGTTTCCCTTTCCCCTTCGCTTCGCCACCGCCTTCTGTGGGGCCCCGAGCTGGGGGGAGAGCAACAACAAAAATACTTCACGTACCCGCTCGCCCCCCGAAAACACTTTTATCCTGGCAGTAAGTAAATAAAGAGCGTGTGGTGTAAATGGAGAGAGAAGTTTAAAGGATCCTGCAGCAACAAGCAGCAGCAAGGGTGCGGCCCGCCGCCGCCCCGCGCCTCAGGGCCGCCCGCCGGCCTCTGCACCTCTTGAAAGGTTAAACCGCCGTCTCGGAAAGTTGGAAACGCGGCCCGGCTTCTGCGAACGCTGCCTTTAGTGAGCGCTAAACCCCATCTAGAAAGGTGAGAATTTAGGCGCAGCAGCTGTAGCGTAGATCAGGCCTTCACAGAACTTTTTCTCTGGGGAAACACGTAATGACTTGTATTTAGTGCTGCTTATCTCACCGTTCTACTAAGTCGACCACCACAAAGCAGGCGCAGGCTGGAGAGCACCGTGAGGAAAGCAGCTCGAGTGGACACGGGTGTCCAAGGGAGAAGCCGAGGCCCAGTCACAGCGTGTCACCGGCCCCACTGACAAGCTCCTCAGGTGGCACTGACCCCAGTATCCCCTTCTAGGGCTCCACGTGGGGCTCTGGGTGTTCAGTGGGGAATCCTGGCCCCTTTGGTAGGAAAGAGCAGGATGAGAGGCCTGGAGCACCTTCCTTCTGAGGACAGGCTGAAGGAGTTGGGGTTGTTCAGCCTGGAGAAGAGAAGGCTCGGAGAGGCCTCAGAGTAGCTTCTCAATACCTGAAGGAGGCCTCCAAAAAGGCTGAGGTAGGACTTTTGAATAGGATATGTTATGGAAGGACTAGGAGTAATGGATGCAAATGGGAAGAAGGGAGATCTAGGCTGGAGTGAAGAAAGAAGTACTTTCCTGTGAAGATGGTGAGACACTGGAACAGGTTGTGGATGCCCCCTCAATCCCTGGAGTTGTTTAAGGCCAGGCTGGATGAAGCATTGAGCAACCTGGTCTGGTGGGAGATGTTTCTGCCCATGGCAGGGGGGTTGGAACTAGATGATTGTTAATGTCAAACCATTCCATGATTCAGCTAAGACAGTGTCCCTTGGATGCTGTGTTCAAAAGGATGGAGGACCTTAAGTCTACCTTGGTTACCCCCTGCCATATGGAAGCCATGGCATTTGTGTGGGAATAGTGTAATCCTGCATCAACTGTGATATCTTTATGTACTCCTGTGAATGAATCTATGTGGCTGCTGAACTGTGGTGAGAGTAGATGTTGCTTTGTAAAATTAAAGCTTGAACTAACAGCATCTTGTCAGCTGGAGTTTAATTACAAAGGCCAATGAGCACAAGTGCAAAAGCTCTGGCACAGGTCATATACAATGTGCTTAGTTCACTCTTTACTGTAGTCCTACAGACTTACCTCTGTGATTCACCTGTGGGCTGCCTTTCAGGATCAGGTTATTAAAGACACAAGGCACAGAACAGGTTGGTACCACTCCATCTTGACACCTTGGGAACTGTGAAACAAATTACTCAGGCAGAGGACCCAACTTTCTCATGCAGTCTTCATACCAGCCTATGTTGCTCTTGTGTGTATTTATAAAGTTACTTTGTTGATAAAATAAGTAGAGTTTTGATCTTCCTGAAAAAAGTTTCCTTAGGACTTGTCAATTTTATCAAAGCATTTGTTTGCAGGAATAGACGAGACTGCCAACAATCAGTCTGCTCCAGTACACTGGAGAAAGCCCAAGTATTCCTAACTGTGTCCTGCATGAAATGAGATTAGGATGGCTCTGAACCACAATTGTCTTCAAAGCAAAGTGGAATAAATAGCAAAGGCATTTTGATATGTGTCACTTGCAGCTTTAGTCTTGTATGTAGCCTCTACTTTTGGCGATGGGAACTCAATCTAATTTAACTTCTCCTTTCCTTCAAAATGAATGTCATTGTTATAGTACTGTGAGTCAGAAAAGAAACAATGTTAACCACAAAATAATGTCAGTCTAACCACTGGCTTGAGTTCTATTCCACCCTCTTCTCCTCCCCTCCCCCCCAATCCATCAATTGCAGTGCCTTAACTGAGTTTCTTCATTGTGAACATAATCTGGCAATAATTTAATGAAACTGAAAGTGGAGGAGTTTCCACAAATCGGAATTAGGATTTTCACTGATACAATTTCATGCTCCTGTTCAGATCCAGGGAGCTGGAAGAAGCATGTCACTTAAGAGCATTGCCTGAATACATCATGCAGGTCCATATCTGCCTGGGCTTTGGAGGTAGTACAATGATGATGGCTTTAACATGATGAGAGTTTTGATGAAATAATGAATGAAGCCTATGACATTTTTGTGTCTGATATGTAATTTGCATTGAATTGTAAAAGCTTGCAAAACCTGCAGATTCAGTTAACACTGTAATGCCTGCAACTTGCTATGCCGTAGTAGTGGAAGGGATGTCAAAATACAGACTCCACACATGAAGGCAGAAACAAACATGTCTTGGGTTTCTGCTTGGTTCTGTCCCAGAGAGGCTGTGCTGGCTTTGGTCTGTAATGCTCTGGCACATGGCATGGTGGCCTGGAAATGCTCTATTTAAACTGACAGCCCTTAAAGGCTGGTACCTTTCTGCTGTTAGTCCTGCTGTTAGACTCGGAATTTTAAATGAAGATAGACACAAGCCCTAAAATGTAAATACATTTTTGATGGAACAAACATAAATTCAACGAGGTTTATGAACAGATTTCCCATGTTGTCAGAATGATACTCAGGGCTTCAGTCACACAGAGGTTGTATGTTACTGTCATGTCCATTACAAAGAAATGTCTGGCCTGTTTGACTAGTTGTGGTTAAGCTACAGCATTTTCTGCTGATGATAATACATGAGAGGAGAATGTAAACACTGGCAGTCCTTTGCCTTTGACTGCTGATTCTGAATGCCTGTGTATGAGTTTGCATTTGTGTTAGAAGAGCGTGACCAGGAGAGTGATTTAGGAAAAAGGATTGGTCTTGAGTCTGCCTTGATCCTAGCCATCTTTAAGATGCTGCCACAGTATCCTGTGAATGTTTTGTCAGAGTTCGCAAAGGTGAAGCTTGTAAGAGTAAGCGAGAATGAAAAGCAAAAGGAGACCAGAAGAACAGGCTGCCCTTCTTCTTTCCATTTGCAGCTACATGTTTCTGGAGGTTTGTGTTTGAGTTTAATTTACCTTTCACATGGAAGGTGTGTCAAGTGCAGACACATCTCCTCTGTGCTTTGACCTGGTCGTCTGATCTTGAATGCTGTGTAGCTGGGTAACCACATGGCAGCCTAAGCTAATGCACCATATTTTCTGAGGCTTACTCATTTCAACAGTGCTAGCTGGTGTCTGGGCTTGATCTGTCTTGCATCCTGCAAGCTCTAGATACTCAAATTTATCAGCCCCCAGGCATGCAGATGTTTTGATTGCAGAAATATTACTGAAGTTCCGTTTGTGTTTGCTGTCCCCATTTCAAAAGAGAGCTCTTCTATGCTAAGTGCTGGGGAAGCCGAAATTACCCCACTTGCTTGTCTTCACTGGAAAGAGATTAAAATTAATTCCTCTCATCTAGCGTGTTTTGTTTTGTTGTTTTGTTTAGTTTTGCTGTTTTGGTTTGCTTTTTTTAAGCAGGTCTGTCGTCAGTGCCTACTCCTGCTTGCTCAGTGGTCTGTCCCAGGATCTTGCTGGTTGGAATCTAAAAGGCACATTTGCTTGGTCTTTGTTATTATACAACAGTTAATTGCAATAGGACTACGAGTGGAAAGTATTCAGAAGGAGACTGCAAGACTTGTACAGGGATGATATTTCATTCAGTGCAGATTCTGTGCTGGAATCAAATTCATTCGTGGCAGAAGGTGATGTAGATTCTATAAAATTTGTTTAAAATTTGGCCTGGTTATACCAGACCTGCATCTGACTCTCTTAGTGCTCACAGCCTAATACATTGAAGCTGCCTCTGGGTCAGATCTCCAGCTCTTGCTGTCAAAGAAAGATTTCGCACCAGTTTGCATGGGAGTGGTGTCACTTATTGAAAAATGAATAATTGTCTCAGTTTTTCCTGTCTTGCTCCTTGTGTGTTGGCTCACTTGTTGCTCCCAGCATGAAAGGGAAATTCTACAAAATTGATCACACCTGTAAGTTTCAAAATGACAATAGGAGACATTTAAAAACGCAAACTTCAGCCCCACCCTGCCAGGCACCGTTGAATGTTTACTTGAGCAAACGCAGGAAGTCTGCCTCAGCAGAAAATAAGATATTTTGGTCACTCATTCTCGAGAATCCATTCTAGGGCAAAGTAAGTGAATGACAGCTCTGCCAGTATTGTTTGTTTTTTTCATGAAGTGGAGTTAATGTCATAGTTGTAAAGGTATTTTTTTAAATAATATTTGCCCTAGTTAATGGTACAGAACATGCTCTGCAAATGGTGTGCTTCTTTCTATGAAAGTACTATTCCTTAGTAATTAAGTCCATCTCTAACTCGATCTCTACTAACTCAATCAACTCGCACCGAATCACAACCAGAAGAGTGGGGGTGATGGAGGGCAGAGGGGTTGCTGAGGAGCTCAAAGTTCCAGGATATCAGAAGAGGGAGCTGCTCAGTCAGGAGAGCTGGAGTAAACTTTCCATGTTACTCATACAACTAGAGCATGCTTCACTTAAATATATTTGGATACATTTTAATTATCTTTAATCTCTAGGAATGTGTCAGTGTCTTGTTTGAAACTCAGATTTTCAGGAAGATGAAGCACTTCTGAGTCTGTTGAATTTTTGCTCATTCTCAAATATTGATGATTCATGGAACTTGGGTACTATTTATCTTTTTTGAAATGCACCTCTGCCTTTCTTAATTCTGCCAGGTGTGGGAGGAGAAATGTCCATGTGAGCATTTCCATAGGGTTATAGCATGACTGGACATAGGGGAAATGCTTCTGCATGTTCTATTATGAATCAGACAACATGATCTTCAAACTTGTATTTTATGGAAGTTGGATTATCACAAAAATCTTAGTGTTGCATAAAATCATGTAACAGAAATATAATCTAATATATTGTACCTTCAATCATGAATATGCAAGCTCATCCTAGAAATATTTTCAACATGTTTGTAAAGATCTTTATGGGTGAAGTCTTGCAAGTTCTTCAGGATATTCATCCTAGCACTTTGCTATCCTTACAAGTAAAATTCAAAAAATTCTCTTTTTGCAATTGAAGTCCATCACTTGTTATTCCATCTGCTCTTTCTATAGAGTCTTCCATTTGCACTTGAAGAAAGATTTTATGCATGTAAAATTTATCAGGCTGCCACCTCATTCTCTTCGTCTTTGGCCTAACATCCCAAATAGTATAATGATTCCCCAGTGATAATTTTTTCCTAGACATTTGTTGATTTTTATTTTCTTCCCTTTGGACTTTATTTAATTGGATAATGTTTGTATGTTTGTATGTAATGCTTGTACTTGAGCATGCATATAAATATTTTAAGAATAGACTTAAAAGACTACAACTTTGAAGAGCTTTGTGCACACCTAACAACAGTATGTATATGAAGGCAATATATTACTAGTTTCAGGACTGTCTTTAAAAGTTACTAAGTTTCAGTTGGGATAGAGTTAACTTTTTTATTAGTAGTGGTGTAGTGCTGTGTTTTGGATTTGGGGTAGGAAATACTTCTGATAGCTCTCAAGAACTTTTCTGCACCTCACACCACCCTCAGTGAGTAGGGTGCAGGGAGTACAAGGAGTTAGTAGGGAACACAGACAGGACAGCTGACCCCCACTGACCAAAGGGCTACTCCATACCATTTAGTGTCATGCTCAGTACATAAATCTGGGGGGGAAAGAGGAAAAGGTGGGACATCTGGAGTCATGGTGTTTATTTTCCAAGTAACTGTTACATGTAGCCTGGCTTTTCTGGAGATGACTAGACACTCCAGAATGTGTCTGAGAATTAATTCTTTGTTTTGTGCAGCTTTTGTTCTGTCTGTTAAACTGTCTTTTTCTCAATCCACAAGTTGTTTTTTGGCTTTTTTTTCTCACTTTTACTCTTCCCGTTCTCTCCCCCACCCAAACTGGGGAGGAGTAAGTGAGCGGCTGCATGGTTCTAGCTGCCAGCTGGGGTTAAAGCCTTTGAACTAGCATTTAAACTAGCAATAGTGATGAGAGCATATGGGATTGTTCCCAATGTTGCAGTCTTTTTCATCAGGTTATCAAAACCCATTATAATTGTCAGTTCAAATGATTGTATTACTTAATGAGTAACATAACTTGTGTTACTAGTGACTTAGTGGAAATGGTTTTCTAATAAAAGCAGAAGAAATGTTCCTGGATGCATTTGGATTTGTACAGATGCCCTCTTAAAGGATTGTCTGGTTATTCTCTGTCCTTGCTAGTGAAAACTTGGGGAATTCTATGCTAGTATAAGTGAATTTTCTCTCCAGGACTTTGCATCCTGTTATCTGTAAAAGGATTGCAGAGAATTTGTTCAATCAGCTTAGCTTATGACAACTCATCAGTCAGAAACTTTGCCTGTCGTCATTGTCCTGTGTCCCAAAATCTAATTCCCATTCCTTTCTGAGGGCAGTGGAATGTGTTTTCATATGGATGTGTTCTTTGTGCTTGCCTGGTGCAATATTTTCAGCTACCCTTATTGTTGTTATGGCCTCCCTGACATATTACTGTTCCTGCAGCAACCAGGAGGGAGAGGTCTTCTCCAGGATTCAGGAAAAGCAACAGCCCCGGAAAACCCCACTACTCAGTATCTCTCTATACCTCCCACCTTCGTCACCTGCCTGACTCATGCCTCTACTAGTCTGTTCTGCTTTCCATTTTCCATAAATAAGTGCTTGTTTTGTATGGCAGAAGGGAGCTGCGAGAGGGGACGCTTACAGCATTGATTTTGGGGGAAAATAGATGGGAAGTGCATTGCCATTCTGTGATGGAATAATGGTCCTACCCCAAAAGTCCATTTTCTCATGAGCCAGAAACAGTTTTCAGTAGTCCTTGTCCCCCACACCTCCTTAATTCTGTCTAGATGCAGTGTTTTGTTTGACCTTTCTTCCATACCAACTGGCCGATTTCTACACCCAGACTAAAAGAAGAGTTAATTATTAAGCCTGTAATTAGGTAGTGTGTAATCAGATAACAAATGATTACTGGATTAATTAGCTCACTTCCAAGTCAATACCACTTAACAGATCTTAATCTTAGTGACTGTAACAAACTCTTAGGGTGAAGAGAGAAAGCTTCCAGCACCCCATCAGAGTGACCCTGCAGAGCTGGGGCACAGGCCTCACTGTGCTGCTGGGATCAAGGGAAGCATAAAGGAGCAAAATTAGTTCAGGACACTTCCTAGCACACTTTTCCAGCTACATAACTGAATCCTTGGCTGCATCAAGAGAAGTGTGACCAGCAGGTCAAGAGAAGTGATTTTGCTCCTCTTCTTGGCTCTGGTGAGGCTCCAACTGGAATTACTGTGTCCAGTTTGGGAGCCCTCAACATAAGAAGAACATTGAGCTGTTGGAGCAGGTCCAGAGGAGGCCATGAAGATGATGAGAGGGCTGGAGCATCTCCCTTCTGAGGATGGACTAAAAAAGTTGAGGTTGCTCATTCTGGAGAAGAGAAGGCTCAGGGGGACCTCAGAGTAGCTTATCAGTACCTGAAAGGGGCCTCCAGGAAGGCTGGAGTAGGACTTTTGAATAGCATATGTGATGGCAGGACTAGGAGTAATGGATGTAAATTGGAAGAGGGGAGATTCAGGATGGAGATAAGAAAGAAGTTGTTTCCTGTGAGGGTGGTGAGACACTGGCAGAGGTTGCCCAGAGAGGTTGTGGATACCCCCTCAATCCTTGGAGGAGTTTAAGGTTAGGCTGGATGAGGCATTGAACAACCTGGTCTGGTGGGAGGTGACCCTGCCCTTGGCAGCGGGGTTGGAACTAGATGATCTTTAAGATCCCTTCCAACCCAAACCATTCTATGATTCTGTATGAGAGGGACTGCGAGGACTCCTTAGTGTTTTAAACTCCAGCGCCGTTGGTTAGCGGTGTGAGCAGAGAATGCGCTCCCCGCCCGCGGGGTTCGACGGCCACCTAGCGGCTGCCTGCCCAGCCATGTCCTGGATGTCTCTCTTCTGGACTTTGCTTCACCCTTGGTAGTTTTTTCTTCCTGATGGAAAATGACATCGTATTTAAAACTAAAATGTTAGCCTGAGAGTTTCACACAGACTAGCAATTCTACATGATTTCTTTTCTTGCGTGCTTCTGAACCCGTCCCTAGCATCAGGTGGAAAGTGTGGGATGGTGTTTGCGACTTCTGGGAAATCCCATCAGGCTCTTGCAGCCTTTTCTGCCGATTGGTGTGTTTATGTTTTCATTGCCTGGCATGAAGTGCTGGAACGTGCTCAGTGGAAGAGTTATTCAGCCCATGAAGTCAATTTAGGCCGGATATAAGAAATAAGTTCTTTCCCGTGAGGATGGTGAGACACTGGAAGAGGTTGCCCAGAGAGGTTGTGGATGCCCCCTCAATCCCTGGAGGTGTTCAAGGCCACAATGAATGAGGCATTGAGCAGCCTGGTCTAGTGGGAGGTGTCCCTGTCCATGGCAGGGGGATGGGAACTAGATGATCTTTACAGTCCCTTCCAACCCAAACCATTCTATGATTCTAAAATTAAATTTTTACTGATCTAGCATTGATTAAGATTCTGTGAGGATTTTAGTCAGATTTTGGTGGTTACAAAGTTTAACAAAAGCATACTTCTCAGCTGTACCCTCTTGAAAGACAGACATATTAGAACTCTCAGTGAAAGAGATAAATTTGCAACGATGAGAAACAGGTGGTTTTGAGTTTGGATGGTTGGGTTTTTTTTCTTGTTGTCCTCTCTTTCCCTGCAGACAATCCTGTGGTAATTGAAGGCAAGTGAGAATCAGCAGGGGAACTTACAATGAAAAGACAATTGCTAAGCAGTTTTGGCTGCATATTTAATAATTTTTCATTTATGTATTATGAATCATAGACCTTATCCTCTCCTTTTTTTTCTTCTTTTTTTGTCTTTTTGTAGCAGAAAGCTTCTGACATCTAGAGCAGAAGCAAATTTCATAGTAGCATTGTTAGCTGAGTATTTTTAATACTTGTTTAAGACAAATAAAAAATTAGGATTAAGTCTTTAAAATATGCGTGGTAGATTGATTCCTAACTGCTCATTGCAGCCTTGAAAGCCTGCTGTTTAATACAGAATCTCTTCCAGTGGGGCTGTAAGTCAAAAAGGGATTGCAAGCCAAAGCACAACTTGAACACACATGTAGAACCTTGTAAAAAGGAAGATCATTGTGGTTGAAGCTGATATCAGAGATAAATATGAATTAGGAGGCTTCTAAGGATCAGCTCTGGTACTGCATTTAAATTTATTTTTTAGAAATGCTTTTAACAGGACGTGACAAATGTATATTTAAGGGGGGAATGTGTCTGGGGTAGGAGCTGACTAAAAATTAATTTACAGTAACAGCATGAAAGGTAGAAGAGGACAGGCTAATGTTTTATTTAAATAACTTTATCATCCTATATTTCTCTAGTGTAAGCTTTGCTATGAATGCAAAGCCCTTAAGTCAGAACCTGAATGAGGTGTGAATTGTTTCTTTGAGGAAAACAGTTTAACACCCCACCCACCCCTCCTTTTATAGATACAAGACTAACAGGATCAAAGCATCATGTAAAACAATAAAATTAGGAGAGAGTTGATGTTAGTTTTGAATATCATGTAATTTTCCGTCAGTAAGAAAAATTTACAAAGGGTGAAGCCAATCCCAGAAAAAATGCTACATGATGGCAGTGGAGTATTTTTGTGTTTCTCAATATAGTAATGCACTCAGAATTCTAAAGATCTGCTACTACATATGGACTAACTAAAAATGCATGTATAGTTAAGTACAAAGTGCTATGTTGCATATATATCTTGTAAAGGCTGTCTGAGCCGTTTGGGGTTTGGCTGGTGTCAGGACCAGGAGGAGATGAGCTTTATACAGAGAAGGCAAAGGCAGTGGTGTGATTATTAGAATACAATCTGCATACTAATTAGTGGGTTGACTCTGTCAGTTTTAACTAACCATGCTTTCTCCTATGGATTGGCTAGAATTTTGAGTTAGGATGATGGTCTAATAAATATCACTGCTGGATGTATGTTAAAAAAACAGTAGCACTGAAAGAAAATCTTCTGTCTTGTGACTGCCATCACTTGTAAGTTATAGTAGAACTGCTGGAAAAATGCATATTTCACTGAGGTGCTTGAGTCCCTTATGAGTATTCCTTTAAAAAAAGAGAAGAAAAGAAAAGAGAGAGAGAGAAAGAAAGAAAGAAAGCAACTGATAGAAATCAAGAAAATAGGAAAACAGAAGCAGGGGCTTAAAGAAAAATGTTTTCTGATAAAGTTGCTTATGGGGAGGAATTACTTCAGAAGAATGTCAGTTGTGGTAATGTTAGTGTTTTGGCAAGTTGTTTGATTCTTTACTGTCCTGAAGTAGTTGGTATAGGCCTGTCTACCCCTGGTTTTGATTAGTGGCATCTGATTTTGTTGAGCCCTCTTGTTTGTGTACTTCTTTAAATTAATCAGTCATTCCTATTGATCCTGCTTTTGTGAACAAGCAGATTGGGCTCAAACATACACAGTCTGTAGAAAGCTTTGAAAAATATTCTGATGCATAATAATCAGATTTCTGGAATTTATTTTTTAATAATTTCTAGTGACTTAGGACTTCATCCATTGCATATCTAGTACTGTATTTCCACAAATGTGGATGTAGTATATTGTAGAGTGCCGCTCTCTGGGAATATGGCAATCTGTATTTTACCAGGTGCATTTCTAATAATATAAATAATCTTTTATTTAGGCAGATTTGTAATAATGTAATTCCCTTGATTTCCACAGAGATGCTTTTTATTTGCTCCTGTTTAAGTGGGATTAGAATCATAGAATGATTTGGATTGGAAGGGATCTTAAAGACCATCTAGGTCCAACTCCCCTGCCCTGGGCAGGGATGCCTCCCACCAGACCAGGTTGCTCAATGCCTCATCCATCCAGCCGGGCCTTGGATGTCTCCACGGATGGGGCCTCCACCACCTCTCTGGGCAACCTGTTCCAGTGTCTCACCATCTCGTGGGGAACACTCAAAATCCTTCCATTTCCCCCCCCAGTTTGCCTCTAGGCAGGTTCCACACACGGCTATTTTTCCCTGTCTCTTGCCTCTGCCAACCCTGTACCAGCCCATTTTCCCCCAAATCCCACACAACTGGGCTCCACTGGAGACTCCTCCTCTCCCCACCTGTTCCAAATTCGCCCCCTCTGCCCACTCGCCTATTTAACACCAGAGGGGAAGGGCAGCAGCTGCCATTTGCCCCCCTGTGGGTTGCTCCTTCTGGTGTCTCTGCTGCAGGACATCACTGGTGAGTTGCATTTTCTGAGGGGACACGGTGGGAGGAGGAAGGCTGGGAGGGCCTGCCTTAATGCTCTGTGAGGTTTACCAGAGGTCAGTTGAAGGTTTAGTACGGAAGAAGGAGCCTTGTGTTTCAGCTTTGTGTTTCAGTGCTGTGAGTGCAGTTTTTGTGAATTCAACCCCAAGGATGTTGGTTAGTTCAAGGATGAGACAGCTGCAGCTCCATCCTCTGGCCATGGTTGTACTCTGTCTCCGTGTCTCTCAGCTGAAGCAGGAGGAAGAGCCTAGTTCTCCAGAGGTCAAGGTTCTTCGAAGTCCCTGTTTCATCAAGTTTTTCTAAAATTCCCCAGCAAAGCAGAGTGAGCAGACTGCAGGGTTTACAGCAAGCTGGAAACTGCTGGGGTCTTTGTCTGGGTGGCCTTGTGTTTCTGTAAGAGTTCTGCGAGTTCCCACATGTATTTCAACTAAGTTGGAGAGCCTGGCCCTCTGCTGAGTGGAGACCATTGATATTAATCACACAAAAATCTATGGAACATTTGGCAATGGCTGTGTGGCTGGTAGATGCTATCCATGATACGAGTGCGTGAGTATCTGTGCATTCATTGTCTTGTAACTGCCAACTTCCACGTAGCCTGTTGTCTTGTCTTCTTGTGCTGAGCACAAGAAGCACCAGAGCTGGATGCAGTAATTCCAGGTGGGGTCTCACCAGAGCAAGGGGGCAGAATCCTGTCTCTCCACCTGCTGGCCACAGCTTTGCTGATGGAGCCCAGGCTATTGTTGGCTTCTGGGCTGTGAACATGCACTCCAATCCCTTCACCATCTCTGTGGTTCTGCACGGGGCTCTCTCCAGCAGCTCCCTCAGCACATAGTAGAGTAAAATAAAAACTGAAAAAAATATGGCAAAATCTTAATTTAATTAGGTACATTAAACGAAATCCAATCTGTATGTACTTGCTGAGTTCATGATGAAGTTGATTTGTATGGGGAGGAGGAACCATTTTCTCATTGTGCAGGTAAGAAAGTGCTGACAGTGCTGTTATTTTGCTGTGCATTTCCAGCAGAGGGCAGATAAATGCACCTTTCTCAATCTTTGTAATATTTGTAGAATTTCCACTGTGAAAGCATGAGTGGCAAGTTTATACATTGAAGCAATAAATTATGAATCTGCAAAAAGAAATAAAATCAAAACAAGCTTTTCATATAAAAGCAAAGTCAAACAAGAGCCAAAAGTTGCAAGATCAGCTTTTCAGGCTTTAGTATCATGCTTTGACCTTACTCCCTTGATATATTACTGCATGGCATCAGCTCTTTTCAGTTCTTTACTGTTTTGTTAGCACTATAATTTTCTAGCATTATATAAATAATACACAAGGGAGGGGGGAAATTGTATCTCCTGTCAGTGTTCTCTGTTGTGCAAAGTCTGCTCTTTATTTTCCCTTAGCTGCATATTCTGGTTATGCACAAGTTTCTTTCTGGACTTCTTACAGCTGTTACTGCAGCCCTCGTAATGTGACCAGGCACAGCATATGATTTTCTGTTGGACACCCGTTGCTTATCATAAAATCATATAATGGTTTGCGTTTGAAGGGACCTTAAAGATCACCTAGTTCCACCCCAGTTACAGGAAACAAAGGAAAATTCATAGAAACCTTATTTTCTTCTCAGTTAGTGCTGCTCTTTGGCAGGCTGAGATGCATGCTTTTGCTGCAGTAAGCTTAATTACTATGCTAACTAAAGGCTTTTAAACTATTAGCCTCAGCTAAGTGGCAGGAACTAAAAACTGATGTTTTAATTCCCTCTTTGTAACTGATTGTGGACTTGTGGACACTTCCTGTAGCCTAACAAGGTGCCCATTGCTTGTTTTTTTTTTTTTTGGGTCAAAACCAGAC
>VZTY01026769.1:25868-58408 GCA_013400935.1 Turnix velox
GGGTCAAAACCAGACTTTTTTCAACAGTGTTTCCTGTGCCCAGGGTTTTTCATATTTGTCTGCAGTTGGTAAATATTTGAATGTGTGAGTGTGAAAATTACAGATTTGATTGTTTGGCAAAATTTGAGGGGCTTTCTTAACCTGTTTAGTGTTTCTCAGTCTGGTACCTGGGAAAACAATAATATCCTCACATACCAGCCTGCACAGTAGCACCAAACCCTACTGTTTCTATGACAACAAATAGCTTTTTCATCTCCCACAAATAAGGTCGAAGTACAGTAGCCTCTACAACAGATTTGTGGGAAGATGGCAAACCTTCTGGATTTGAAGGTGTACAGGAACCTGTAAAGGCATAAATTTCTCAGGCTTTGGTTATGCTAATGTTATGGGAGCAAGCTGACTGCAGAGATTATTCCTACATAAGCTTCAGGTTAGGTAGCTCATCTGCAGACAGCAATGCAGAGGGACCCATGACTTCATTTGGTTTGCTGAAGAGCAATGTGTGCTGGTTTGTATTGTCTGGATACTTCCCACTAAGCTGCAAGGAAACTATAGTACGGAGGGGAGTTTGTCTTAAAGAAGAGACCTGTCTGTTTATCACTTTCCCAAGAGCATTCATGTATCAGACTAAAAAGAAGTTACTTCAGACAAGGAAGAGATTTTCACATTTTTTCTCATGTCTTCCCATGCTTTTGCTGCCACACTTCTGGGAATGCTTTATACAGCATATTGTTCTGTTCTTCCTGAACCTCCACTGAACATTTCTTTTCTAGTCTTACTTCACTTAATTTTCATTTCACTGCTTTTTACAGTAGTTTTTTTTTTAATGGCTTAGTTCTAGGTTGCCTTATCCTTTCAATGCCTTCTTGGTCACCATTGATCGTCACTGCTTTTTCTCCCTTCATCGTTGAAACTCAGTATTTGAGGATATCCCTCGAGCCTGTTTCTCAGCATCTTCTCTGGCGTGTCTGCTCTGAGTACCAAAGCTGGGACAGTTCCCTGTAGGGAATTCTTGGCTATCCCTTGCAGCAGCTGGTAGGGGAATAGGCAGCCATGCTGCTGCTTGCTCATGTGGCCCTTCAGGCACCTCCTCAAAGTAGAGTTCGTGAAGCACCCTTTCTGGTGCTTCTAGGTGCTGGGCTCCTTGTAACTGTTTAGAGGAGAAAAGACAGGCAGCTTGCAGAATCTTTTCAGCAAGAGCAGCAGTCAGTGAATGTAGATGCACTTGTTTTCATCTATTTTTCATTCTGCACCCAGGACAAACACACTTTTGGTTACAGATTTGCTGCTGGACTGGGCCACAATACTGGTAGTTAGCAGTGGGACACAATCTTTTCTTCTGCATCCTCTGTTGAAATTTTCAACTTCAAAGGGAACAAATTATATTGAAGATGATGCTGTTAGTGCAGCATTTGTTAGTGCTGTGTGCTATGGACACTCATCTGTAAATGTCATTCTGTGCTTCAGCACTTGATGTACTGTATTTATTGAAGCCCTTCCAAATTGTTAACTAAATTAAATAAACACCTTCCCTTTACTGTCTTTTAAAGGATCACTCTCTTTATTAAGGTATGATTGCTTTACTGATATTAGTCATGGAGGCATGAAAAGAACCAATAGCATAATGCTGTTGAAGGCTTTTTATGGAAGAAAAGCCATTAAATTTCCAGCTGGGTATGAGTTTGACTCTAGTATATACAATATTTTCTTAAATGCAAATGTGCCAAGTGTACTCTGCATTTTGTCCTGGATTTTGCACCTTGTAATGGTGGATGAAATGGACTGGAATGCACAGCAAAAAGTATTCCAGAAGTTGTGGTAGTCAAGGTTTGAAATACCCCTGTGTTCTTGAAGGAGTCTGAGAGCCATGCTAGCATCTTTATGAAATTCACATCAGGTGTTGAGAGGTAGAATATGAAATGCAGACAAAAATGAAGGGGAAAAAGGGAGACTTCAATATTATTAATCAAAGTAAACTAATCTTCTCCTAGATGAAAATGGCTCTGCAGCCTTTTAGGAAGAAAAATAGCGTTACAGGATTCTAAGGTAGGCTTTATGTTTGAAAAAAACCCTTTACCTACCCAAAGCTGATCTGTCTGGATTAGATGAGAGGAGCTGAGTCCTAGCATAAGTAGGGAAACTTTCAAGACTTATAATGTAATTTTGCTGTTTTCCTAATGAGAAGCCTGAAGTGGAGTGTGCAGTCACAGCTTGGGGACATGGAGGGGGGCAGGTGGCATAGGATTGTGACGCAGACATGAGGAGCAGTGGGTGAAACAATAGCCAGTGGGACTGGAGTTTGCCTTTTTGATTTTTGTCTCAGCTAATTTCCAGAGAAGGGGTAAACCAGCATTTTTACATGCTGTAGTTGGTTACACTCTTGAAGACTGGTACAGATCCATTGGTAGGACAGGAAGTGTTTTCACAGACTTTAGTCATACTCAAACTCCAGGACCCAACTGGTAATGTTGTATGTGTGCTCTAATTGCTCCAGAGTGGGATGCCATGGAATTTCTCCATGACCACTTGGACGCCCTATGTGCTATTCAGGTGAGCTCTTTATGGCTCATTTGTAAGCCGCATTTTTTCCTGTGTTTTTGTGGAAATAGATCCATGGTGGACACTCTGTGAAACTCTATTGTTTTGAGCCTGTATTGATTTAAGTGGGAGAATGTATTGTTTGTCAGTAACAGTGCATTTGGCCAGCTTCTACCAGCCTGATGACTGTAAGGTGATTGCTGTACTTAAAGTTTGATGAAGGTTGCATTTAGATGAACTTATCTGTTATGTCACAAGATAATGTGTTGAAGATGGAGACTGTTTATTCCTGCTATTTCTTTCTCTCTGACCCAGCAGTGAAATCTACTTCCTTTTTGGTACAAGATATGAGATAAATGTATAATTAATTTTTAAAAGATGTTAACAAGATGTCCTTTTCTACCATGTCAGCAAATCTGAGGGAGATATTCCAGGACAGGAGGATTGAAGGAAAAGGAAACTTTTGCTACAGTTTTTTTAGCAATTCAAGAGCTGTATATGGTAGCAGGCATACAATTTTTTAAAATTTGTCTTATGCTCAGAGACTTATAAAAATATCAATTTCCTGTCTGCAAGCTATAGCTGTAAACCTCATGAATACAAAATATGTAGATAACCTGAACACATCTGCAGTTATGGTTTGTATGAGCAGATATGACATTTCTGTGAGCCTCTTGTGGAATTTTCAAGTTCTGTGGCAGAGTTTGATCTTGCCAATATTTTATACTCTTAAAAAGGAAAGCAGGCTTGAGAAGGAAAGGTACAGTCCTCTGAACATAAATGCTGTTGCATGGGAAGTACCATTGATGAACTCTAGTGTGTTAAATCCCTGTTAATATTGTAGCAGTTAATGGATTACAATAGAAAATCATAAGCAAAAAGAACCACAGGAAGGACAGTGTGATTATTTAATTATGCAAGCAGTAGAAGGGTTGGCTGGTTTTTCATAATGAAACTACTTGGTACTAGAGAAAGTGAAAGCTGTTGTTGTTTTATATGGAAGTATTTCAGCTTTCCTTTAAAAATTATTTCCTGCTAGTGACCAGTGCATGAAATATTCAGCAAGCCAGTGCCAGCAGAGTTGGGGCAAACGCAGTGCCTGCCTGAAACTTGGCCAGGGGATCCTGCTGCAGTTCCTCTCTGCCAGGTGATGTCAATAAGCAACAGCGTGATGTGTTTGCCAGCCTCAGCACCCCCTAACACTTCTGACATACTCTTTGTTACTTAATACATTGGTAATGACCCAGTCAGATCTGAAATGGCAGGGTAGGATTTGAGCCAGTCTGTTGAAGTTGCTGCCATATTCTGGGAATGTCTTTGGAGTCTGCAGGGCAACTTATGATCAGATTGATGAGGAAAGGCACAGAGAAGTCTGTAGCCCACTCAGTCTGTTGGCTTGAATGGTATGTCATCCCTTGGAGCTTGCTCTGATATGACACAGATTAAAGCAAGTCCTAGTACACCATAAGCCTGATGGATTGTCATTCAGTATGCTCAGTATATGCCCTGTGGTATATTTAGTGCTGTGCTTGAAAGTAAATTTGAGACTAAAAGCTCTGTTAGAACTGTAAGGCTGGCCTTCAAGGACCTCTACTGAAACCCTAATGGTGCAGGAGGTGATGTGATTTTCCTCATTGTGACCTTCCTTGCATTTGGCTAAACATGACCCAGGTCAATAATATGTTTTTATAAGGAGCAGCAGGTATTACATCTGCTACATTACCTCCTCCCTGTGTGGAGGTCAGCTGTCAGTCTGCAGGCAGGTGTGAAATACCATGTTCCTCAAAACACCCAGGAGAAATAGCTATAATTTCATTATGACAGGGATATCACTCCCTGCACCATGTCTCATTCCTGTCTCCAGGAATCTTACTCTGTACTACTGCCAAGTTCCACAACGAAGTTACTGCATTAATTCTGAATTTTTTTCCATCTTGCCTTACTATTGCATGGGTATTATTTTCCAAGTGAACCGTGCAACTTACCCTAGTTCTTTTGCAGCATGTGGCAATAGGGTTTTGCAGTCTGAGGACTTCCTGTACTTGGAGTTTATCATGATCCCATCATAAGCTATAAAGCTCTTCAGCTGCATTATGCAGATCGCGAGGTCTACATAACAAAGACTGTTTTCCTATTTGTGTGTATCTTTTGAGGTACAACTTAATCAACAGTAAGAATAGGTGATGAATTATGTCCAATGGTAAAGGCATGAGCACATGATGCAGATAAAATGTGGTATCACACCATATGCAGTCTTTCAGAGTGGCTCCAACAGGAGGATTCAGAAAACAACCCAGGACTTGGTAAGAAGTTGACCTTTATTCTCTGACCCTTGTGAGATTGCTTGGGTCAGCATTATGAACCTGTGCCTTGCTAAAACAGGGTAGGAATCACTATGTTTTGAACAATGACTGTTATAGTCAACTTTTTTTTTCCCCATTTTTATTTTTACATTTAAACTAGTTGAAAATAAACTCTTCTGACAGCTGAGTCTGAACAGCCCAAATGTCCAAAGAAAAACACAGTAATGGAGAAATCGCTTGGACACAAGATGGCATAAATAACATGAACATATACAAGAGGTTGATTTATTAGAGGCATCCAACAGTAGGAACTTTCTCTGAATTTTATTGGTTTTTCTCCTTGCTGTAAAGCAATTGCCTTTGCAGAGACCCGATTGATTCTGGAACAGATTGATGCTCCTTTTGGTTGAGGTGTCTTGCCTTTTTTTTTTTTTTTCCTCTGCATTTTGAATGTCTTGTGGATAGAATTATCACCTATTTTGTACAGCATATTAAGTAGTTTTACTGAGAGTTGTGCTGTCCTTTCTACAAAATTCCTTCCAGAGAAGTACTGGAGAAAAGGGAAATCCTAAATATTAACATAGCTATTGGATAGTTATGGAGAAAGGATTTAAGCAAACTTCATTTGCCCTGTCTTCACCTCTGATTAATTTTCTGATTTCCTGTAGTGACATCATGATGAATGAGAGCACTGATAATAAGTAATATTTATTTCTTACTAATTATAGTTCTTCAGTGTGAGTGATGTTTCTTCAGACAGTGAGCTTCAATAAGGCAGCATCCCATTTCAATGAACCTCCTGTCAGGTATCTTAAAGGTGTTAGTGTTCCTGATGAGTCTACCTGGGCCCTTCGGTCCTGTCCAGTGTCCCAGAACCACTATTTAAACTCAGCCCTGGGCTAGCAGTCTTGGTTTGAGCAGTGCTATAGAGGTGTTGGGCTCTGGCTTGTCTGCAGCCAAGGTCTGTGGACTCTGACCCATGTGTAGGCTTCCTAGCTTGGTAGCAAACCTGTCCTGGCACTGTGGATCTATCTGGCAGTCTATAGACTGTGTCTTATCCTGACCTGTGGACTAGCCACCCAGCTTGGCTGTGGCCTGCCTTGTTGTTATGATTGTACTTGATGGGTCATGGTTAAAGCTGGTTGCCATCTCCAGAGCTGCCCTGTTCCCATTGTCAGTTACTGTAGAATGGGCCCTACTGTTATCAGTTTCCCACTCCAGCTTTACATCTGTAGATGAAGGATCTCCCAATAGTTAGCTAATATGTGTATATAATGTGCACATATAACCACATTTGTTACTTATCTAGATCTCAGGAAAATTGTTCTGAATTCCTTTTTAATTCAGGAGCACAAAGAAGCATTCAGCATGTAGAAGAGGCAAAAGTCTCTCACACATAAAGAAGCATGTATAAAAGACTGTAGGATATCAATGAGGGAAAATTTTCTGCTGTGTCTGCATTTTAAATCTGCAAAAATCCTAGCAGTAAAAAAGGCCTATAAATCCAGTTGCTTTAAAGCTTATGCTGGTTTGATTTAGGGTATTCTGTTTCTCATAATGGAGTGAAATCCTTCCTCTATTTTTTCCTAAAATACCTATTTCTAATTTAATTTGCAGAATCTTTACTACTCCTGACCCTATCTAGCTGAAAATAGTAATGTATCCAAATAGAAATAAAGTATCTTGAAGCTGAAATATATATTTATACATTATAGTCTCTAGTTTAACATCTAGTGAGGCGTAATGAAAAAATACCAGTGCATCACCTCCTAACTGTAGTACAAACTAAATTTAAGACAACTTTACCCAAGTAAAGCATTCACAACAGGAATATGAGTTAGCAATAAGATGGAAGGTATTTGGGCATAGGGCTTTAGTTTGGTTTATTATAATAATGTTAAAAGATGTGTTCATTTAGTCAGGAAAAAATATTATTTGTGAGTAACAAATCAGTGAGTTCTGTGTGGGTAAATAATTTCACAAGTGTGAAAGGAGTGAAAATTATGTAGGAAGAGTGAAAGTGAAAATGTAACAAATACTTTCACTCTTTGTACATTTTCACTGCTTTCACAAGTGTTAATACTTGTTAATACTGTGCAGCCTGACAAAGCCTGCTATGAAATACACTTGTTAAAATGAAGGGATGAAGAGTTTAAGCTGCCTCTGGCTCTTGTGGTAACCTGAGAGCTGGAGTAGCAGTTGAGATGTTTCTCCCCATCCTTACAAATTTGTGAGTCTCCATGTCTTCAGTAACCTATGTACTCTGCCTCTCTGCTAGATTCTCACTGTGCCTTGTAATAATGGCAAGTAGCTTCATTGTTACTAGAAGTCTCTTGGCTGTCTTGCAAGTGTCCTTCAGTTCTTTGATCTGCAGGACCTCCTTTCTGTGACCCCTTTCAGCAATTCCATTAGCAGCAGCTTGGTACCTGTCCTTCTGTTGATGTTATTCCTTTTTAATCCCACAGGATAAGGAGAGCTGGGTTTCAGCCGGCCTCCAATTGAACGTGAGTGCTGCAGCATTGTGATGATGGTGGAATTCTCCTGCCTGTGTCAACATGGCTATGAAGCAGCAGCCAGCCTAGTGGTACATATTTAGCCAGGTTAGTTGCAGTAGGATGTGGGGTATTAGGTTGTAGGTCTAAATGACCATAGCGGGTAGTCTGTGCTGATAGGCTCTGCTTATAGCAGAGAGCTTACTAAACAATAAGAGGAGTTTAAGAGATGATACTGTAGCAGATAATCTGCCTGAAGAGTTATGTTTACACCTAATTCGGTGGATTTACATTGAGATTTAGGCAAATTCTCTTCCCTCCTTTGACCTCAGTAATCACATTGAATCATAGCAAAGTTATCTGTGGTGCTAGAAAGGGACCCTTGTTTTTCTGTGTTTCTGCAATTGGGTGCAGCATGCAGAATGTGTACTACACAATTCATAGAAGAGATCTGTTTTGGTTTTGGATGTGGCTTTGATGTATGCTGTTGTCATTGAACTACTTATGAGGGATTGTATTGGTGCTTGCATATGTTGTGAAGGAGGAAGGGCATACAGATTTCTTCTGGTTTTGTCTTTCTCAGAGAGGGTATGATGCTTGTTAGGATTCACACAAGGAGAAGAAAGCATTCTGTAGGGAGAAATTGCTTGTCAAATGTTAAAAAATATTTTAAAATAATTTCATCTATGGGACATTTATGTAGGAGACTAATTTCTGTGCAAAGCTGTGAAGTAAGTCACTTATACAGTTCTCTTTTTATAAACTAAAAAGAAAAAAAAGATGGTGCTTCAGGCAAGTTCAGGCAAGAACCAACTACAGCTTATGCATTTCTTTATTGCTGTGTAGGTAGGTTGTCTGTTTCCGAGGCCATAGTAATACCATAAACTAGAGGATTTGAGCTGCTTTGACAATGTGAGTACTGACTACCCCACTATTAATTTTCAACAACAGATTTTCTGCCACTAAAATAACTTGGTGGGGAAAAAAACCACAAAAACAGCAACACAAGTTACTTCCCTTTTTCAGCACCCATTACATGCTGTTCATAATCCTCATCCAGCATTTCTGAAGGCACTTCCCATAATCTGCAATTACTTTTGCTAGATGGATTGTTTGAGACCCCATGGATAATATTTTCCTGCATTGTAAATGCATACTTTTTTATTAAAGGGTACAAATAACTGAATAGAATCAAATGATTGAGAACAGTATGCTAAATCCTTGAATGACTTAGAAGTTGTTATTGAAAGCTGCAGGGTGTTTTCACAAATACTGAGTCAGTCAAAATGGGAAGTATATGGAAGCAAAGAATGTGTTTGAATCCTTAGTTAATGATGTCAAGAAGTCTCTCAATTAAGTAATTAAGTCCACTAATAGCCTTTTTCTAACTTTGAAATTGTGTGTCACCTATTCAGTGTAGTAGCAGTAACTGCCTGTTGAGAACAGCGCTGAAATAGTCTCATTTTGCTGTGAATGAGGGTGGGGGGGAAAGCTTTCCTTTGAGATCTTACTGAATAGAATAGAGATGTTCAGATTACTTAATGAACACTAATCAAGGAAGCATTTAATATATCATTTCCCAACCAGTCTCTCCTTCTATAAATCCTCTTGTAACACGGTGGGCACTACAGAGTAGATCTTTTAATAGGTAAATATTAGGCTGGTGTTTGTGCATGAACTCAAAGTGCCTGAGTCACCTGATTGTTTCATGAAGTATAGGATTGGATTTCTAAATGTGTTTACATTAAAGGTTTATTATTGCCATAGAAATTTATTTTGCAATGTCAACATTTGAAAATATGACTTGGATAAACATGTTATTTCTTGTGAATTCATGGACTATGAGAAAAAGAGATGGTATTCCTAAAAGTATCTTAACTTTTTGTCGTATCTCAGACTTGGTTCACATTGTGCTAGAAATACTCTTGAATGTTGGAAAAGTCTGTAAAATTTGGGGAATGCTTCTGTTTTCATGAGTGGTATGTTCCAGCACACGGGTGTTATGCTTTACTGTACCAAATGAAAACTAAGAATATGCTAAACTTTAAAGAAATTGCATATTACTTTTTTGCTACTTTTCATTGAAAACTACACCATTACATGACTCCTGCAAAAGGCTGTTTTGGGATAGGGAGGAGGGTGATGCTTAGAGCTAGTTGTTCCTGTGGGAGTTAGGTAGCTTGATATGTGAGCAAGCTGAATTGCTTGGGAAATTATCTGGGGCCCATGAGCTGTAGGCCTATCTTTGAAATCTAGCAATCTAAGCTGCTCTCAGAATCTCTCAGGCCAAATGGGTTATATCACCTTTATAATTCCAGTTTTCTAATACTTCACTGTTCCTGTAAGGGAAAACATATTTTCTTAAAATGGAATTAATAGTGTGTGTTTGTTTGGTTTTTTTTTTAAGGAAGTTGAAAAACAGCTGACTGGCTTTGTCTCACTCCTTGCCCAGGGTTCTAGTCGGGAGTTATCTACAGCAGCTGGCTGTGTGAGGTAATTTGGGTGTGGAGGATATATACTATGGTTTGGCTTTTAAAAGTGAACCATTGCTCTGGGTAGCACTGGCAGGAGCACCAGGAAAGAAATGATTGATTGTTGTTTAAAAACAGCAATCACTTGTTCAAGAACTGTATATTTAAGTCTTAATGAGAAAATGACTGCATGTTAAATCACATAAATACAGTAAGTGAGAAAATTATAATATGAGGATTATCTTTGAAACAGTATTTATTTCTTCAATTACAGAGTTGATATCTGAAGTCAAATATGCCTCAACAGGCAATAATTCCTTCACTGTGGTATTTTAAGTAGTTATCTGCCAGCTGCCATAATCAGGGAATTAATATTTTGTCATCTTTAACAGTTGCAGGATAAGGAGACCAACATATTTCATCACACTCAATAAAATTTAGCCTACAGAATATGTAAAGTTCCCATACCTGTGCTTCAGTTTTGACTGCAATTCTATTTGAGCACTAGTTAGATCAAAGTCTCACATGGAGACAAGTTAAATCTGTCAATGGAGCAGATTTTTACGGTGGATTTACTGCAGTGGATTGTGTAGTGATTGATACACATTTGGTAACAGCAAATTTGTGTGATCTGGAGTTCATTTATTTATAGCTTGTATCAAATCAGAAAAATAGTGGTAAATTATATTTATCAGAGTCTATCTTGAGTTCCAAGACATGTCAATTGGAACAGGGGAGATTTAGGATAGATGTAAGAAAGAAGTTGTTTCCTGTGAGGGTGGTGAGCCACTGAAATGGGTTGCGCAGAGAGGTTGTGGATGCCCCCTCAATCCCTGGAGGGATTTAAGGCCAGGCTGGATGAGGCACAGAGCAACCTGCTCTAGTGGGAGGTATCCCTGCCCATGGTAGGGAAGTTGGAACTAGATGATCTTAAAGGTCCCTTCCAACTCAAACTATTCTATGATTCTATTCTGTGTTGCATTGAGTGAGCAGTACAACACACAATGAAAATTCTGTGACTGTGTTGTCAGATACAGTTAATTTGCAGTCCAAAGTGATACTGCATGCCTGTGTTTAGACAACTGGATCCTGTGTTCAGTGTCTGAAGTCAGGAAAGCTTCTTTGTATATGTTAGAGTTGCAAAAGCTGTAGAATCAGGTCTTTTTAATAAATGCAGTAGTTGGTAAACATTAGGATAGTAAGTTAGGCTTAAATATATTCCCTGTGATAATAGTCTTTAAAACTGTGATAGAAAAGTGTTAGAAAAGGATTCCTCCACTGCTTAATTAAAGTGATTTTTGCATTGCGAAAATTTTTATTCTATTTTCTTCTGCTTTCCTAAGACTCTTGAAAATCTTGTCATTTAGCATCTCTTAATTATGTTATTTGAATGTTATTTTGGCACAAGCTGTTCTTAAATAAAAATTTACACTGATTCAGGAAACGGTTTAGAAACAGCACTTGTTTGTGCAGTTCTGTTTGGGTAAAGTATGTATTTTTATTACTTTCCACTGAGGTGAATGTGAGCAGTTTAACAGAATTGTTAAGCCTTTCTGCAATACTGATGCTGTAAAGCTGAGTTATATGGCCACTAGTTGTACAGTTGCTAGGATTATGATGCTGAAGCTGTTGTGGGACACTTTAGTTAGCGTTTTGGAAGTAGAAAAAGGATAGGATCCATCATCGTAGAATTATAATTTTTTCATTTTCCTAGGTATTAAATCAATCTAAACACCAACTGCACTCTTCTGTAAGAAATATGCATTTATTCAGCTTCTGAGTTCCCATTTTTCTTGCGCAAGTAGCAGAGTAGAGTTTATGGATCCAGTTTGTGGAACTTGCCTCTTGGGGTTTTTCTGAAGCAGGCATGATTTGATAGATTTTATTCTTTTTTTTTTTGTCTGTTGTGATGTAGCAGCATGTTATATTTCTGCCTAAGAAAAAAAATTGTGAGAATCTTAGTCATTCTGGGAGGTTGTAGATTAATTTCTCTAGAGGTTTGTGTGGCTAATTCTTAAAAAATTTTACCCATCTTGCTTTTAGTTTTTCAGCCAGACAAAAATCAATGTATTTCCATTGAGCTCAGTGAAACTATATAGATTTCTACCAAGTAAAGATTAAATTCAGGCACCCTAATCTTTTCAATAGCTTTAGTATTTTTTTTAAGAAAATCCGTATTGAATATTAGTCCCTGCCATCACTGAGCAGTCTGAATACTTTTCCTTTGGAACTTGCTTTCTCACTTATCATAATCTTTAACTCAAGCTGTTGCTTTCCTGGGTTTGCGACAGATATAATCCTTCCAAAAGACAGAAAAGGACAAGCCTCACTTATGAGCCTTGAGCAGCATCTGAGTTGGTGACACCACTTTGTCCCTGAGGATGAGGACAGCAGTGCCCAGCAGGGCAAATCGTAGAGTAGTGTCTGATGGTGCATGTTCTTCGCTTCTCACGTTGTTTTAATACCATGACATTTAAGCTAATAGATTCTGGGAAGCATCTGTTTGTCAACTGCTAATGTGGAACTGTTACCCAGTGCGTGTATTTTCTTTATTTAACTTAGGACATCTGAGTTTTCCTGGATGTGACTGCTTTTTCTAGGTTGGTAGATATTAAAAGTTGGCATAGCTTTGCATAGGGTTTCTATGTGTCTGAGGTCCTAACCTCAAGACAGTATTAGTCCTCAATTATGACTGCCTTTGATGTCATGTGTTGTGCTTGATAGCCACATACAGGAATCTAGAAATCACTTTACTGAAGATCTGTCCAAGGCAGAATGTCAGGCATTTGTGACCAGGATTTTGCTGCACGTGACAAAAGCAGAGGAATTGGCACCTTGAGTCTGAGCAGCCCTCCCTAGACCACTGCTAATTTGGAAACCTGGAATGCTTCCTTGTTGTTTTTCAGCTATATCAAATTCTAATAAAAATTTTTTTTCCTTAGCTTCTTGAGATTCCAAATCCAGTTTCTTTGAAATTTATCCTTTAAGTTCTGCTTATTTTTTATCTGTTTCTTGTGGTAGTTGTCTTTGCTTTCATAGTTCTATGCAATGTAATAGTATATTAAAAATACAAATGATGTTTTCGTGTTGGCGCCCTAGAAAAGTGCCTGAAAGGAGTTTACGTTTTAGAGCATCTTGGATGGGTTTTGATGTCTGATCAGATCCCGTTTTGAGTGTGTAACTGAGCTTTAATATGGCCCAGTGTCCCACAACTATGCATTAAAGCGTGACATCCTTGCTGGTTTTGATATGGCCAAAACATCTCTTAAAGGGTTATAAGAACTTTTCACTACAGAATGTTATTATGGAAATAATTATGTCTTTCAGGAAGAAGTAAATGTAGTACCTCTTGAACTGAAGTATGGAGCCTCTTTTATATGAAGTCTGATGATACATTGTGTCTGTTTTAAAATTGTTAATTGCGTTGACCTTTTTCCGGGTAGATAGCTGAGTAAGTTGCTGCAACTGTAAACTCTACAAGTACTTCTAACTGATCTTTTTATTATGTTCATAAACCCCTCACATTATATGGTGCCATTTTGAAAGCAGTTCACATCCAGTCATTTCAGCAGAGCACTGTTGCCATTCCTATTAAAATATTATTAAATCCTGAAGTTCTACTGATCTATTCAGAAATGCCTGTTTATCAGTTACTCTTCATTTATAGCATCCTCACAAATGCCTTTGCCATGGAGCTGTTAGTTACTTTTATATGACAGGGAAAACTGCTGTCCTTATAACTAAGGATAGGGGCTGTCAGCTCTTGTTTATAAGCTAAAGTTTATCAGTATCTACTTCATGTTTCTATTACCTATCCTCCTAAATGAATATTGTCATTGTTTCAAAGGTTTGCCCATTTAATAGCTGCTTTAGAAGTTCATTTACTGTATGCTGGACTACTATTTACTTCTTTCTTCCTGATCTTATTTTGTTCAGGGCATGAATTTAAAGTATTTCAGGAGTTTAGGGCACATCTTACATTTACTTGTTTGCTACAAATCCTGGTATGAAGTGTATCTCATAGACTTCTTTTTATGGTAGAGTTTTGTAGTCCAGGCTCCCAACTGCTATGAAGACCCAGAATACAATAGCCCAGAATACAATTTTGCCATGAAGTTATTTCTTTTGTAATTAACTTGTCAAAATCAATGGTGTGACAAAATGCTAATGCTGTAAAAGGCACTTTGAATTTAATTTTGGAAGCTGAACAAAGCATAGATTTCTGCAATTGCCTGTTTTGAAATAATAAAAGTATGACTGGGTTACAGTTGCCAAGTACTAAGTTGGGTCTACACTCTGGAGTGGACTGAGACTTTGACTTTAGGTGCATTTAACCTTGAGCACCATTGCTATCCCAGGTAGGGAAGTTTGAGTTTGTGTCAATGTGATTCAGACACAAAGAAGGTGTATAATTCTCCAGGCTGTGTTCAAGTGACTGCTAAAGCTCATCTGGGATGCCCTGGAGCTAGGAGGTAGGAGAGGAATCTCGGGCAGAGTACATAGAGCAGATGGCACAGCAGGACTATAGCAAGTTCAGCAGCAGTGATGGAAAACAGCTTTCATCTCCCTCCTAGCAGACCAAGGCTGCTGTGTGGCTGTGCTGGCAGTGATCCTGTGCCAGAATACAGCTTCAAAGTGATGACCTTGACCAAACTCACAATCTGCTACATCAGATGCTTTGGAGGCCAAGGGCTTCTGCAGAAGGAGAGATTTCCATGCTCCTCCCTGGACCTACTGTCTACACAAGGCATGATCTGTTGTATCTGGGCATACTAGAGTCCATTTCTAGGTCAGGTAGACTATGGGAGGCCAGCATGTAATTTGATAAAAATCAATGTTGCACTGGTGGTCATGTAAGGATTGTGGTGTCTTGTATTTTGAACTTTATATGTCAACAAGTGTTCAAAGAGTATCCCTGTGAGAACATGGTATGGATTGAAGAACTTGGTGTCCATCTCTCTGTCATCATCTAGGTTCCAGAGGCAGTAACTGACACCTAGAGGATTCTGTGGTTCCCATTTTTCTCAGTTCCACTTCATTATGGTTTCCTTTCTACCATTTTGGATAGTGTGCCTAATTCAGTCAGAGGTGTGTTCATATAGATGCACAGATAACCATCTCTTCCACATTTTACTTCTTGAGTAAAAAGCATTAATTATACTTAATTTCTGTAGCTGGAACAGTTTACAGGATGACACTTGCTGCGGTGGTCTCATAGTGCTCTGATATCAAAGTGTATAAAACCAACTTAACCTTGAAATTTCAAGGATATCAATACTTGGGAAGCTGTAGAAAGTAGTGTCTTGGTCTTCTCAAGGCATTTCAAAGATCATTTTATGTTTTCCTTTGTCTTCTCTGTTTGAAGTATATGCATAAATCTATACTGAATTTGTGTGCCACCCTGATATTCTTTAGTAAAATATAGAATATAAATACAGAATATGAAATTTTTGTAGTTTTACACCAATATTTTTCTACAAGCAGCAATCTCATATTTGAATTTGATCTTACAGATTATATTATAGGTAACTACAGAGTTTATTTTAAAGTTAATTATAGAGTCAGATTATACCAACTTTGCCAAAACTGGCTGAAGATGATGGACCATAAGCAGTGATGGGTGTTGTAAAAATATATTTCTTTGCTTACAATAAATTGGTGTCTTTTTTCAGAAAATGTTATTCCTATTGGCTATCAAGTTAAAACTGGAGTTGAAAGGAAGCTATTAGATTTGTGTCCCCAGCTTCCCATCTAGTTTCTTTTAATAAAAAGGAAATCAACTGCTCAGGAGATAGCATTGATTGTAGGGATTATTTACTATGAGCACATATATAATTCATTGAGAGCTGAAGAAAAAAAACCTTAATTCACAATAACTGTGACTGTTGCCTTAGAGCAAAAAATGTAGAGTGAAAAAAAATAAAGCTCCTGTGGAGATAACTGCAGCTGAAACACTTGTGTTCTTGAGGAGCTCTGCAGAAAGCAAATTATATGGAAAGAACATGTCAGCCCTTCCCATTTTCTCCTTGGCTGTGTGCCCAGTCTCTAAACTCTTCTTCAGCTTTGCCATAGCAACGGTATTAGGGAGGTGTTTTCCAGTTCAGAGTGTATCTTTTGTGTCTCTTGTGGCAGGTTTAGAGAGCAGAGTTCTTAAAACTGTCTATGATCTTAGACTTCACTATAAGTTAGCTTCTGGAGCAAATGGGTGACCAAAGAGGTTTGGTTAAAGAAAAAAAAGAAAATTAAAAAAATCTGCTTTCAAAAAAGGAAATAGACCCAATGCTGCAGTTAAATTGCTGTAAGCTTTTTTTTCTTTTGAAAAACTAAGAAGATAACATCCTTGGAAGGGCATGGAAATAAGACCGTGCTGAGAACTCTAAAATATTCCCTCCTGAAGAGAACACCAGCAAAGTGGATCCAAAGAACATCCCTGAAAGCTAGAAATGTGAGCATTACAAGGGTGATACCAATTCAGTAAGAACACAGCTCTTACCAAAGAATTTCAAGCCATTTAGGCACTAGAATTTTCAATGAATGGAACATTATGAGATCTTAGACCTGCATTCTTGCTTTGAGTCATTCTATAAAACCTGGGAAGTCAAACTTTGAAGAGGCCAAGATACAGCTCATTACCTGCAAATGAATGCACAGTGTGACCATGATCCTGTGGAATGACTTTGTTTTTTTGCAGCATGAGAATTGAGAAAAAGAATTAGCAATCAATGGCCATCATTAGAAGTTTCAACTTCTACAACACTGCTTTGCTCACAAACCCAAAATCCAGTTACTCTGAAGAAAATCAGCTGCATCCTAGTTAAAACCAGTATGGTTGTCTCCCCCCTTGCCAGTGTGTCATAGTAATTTCTCAAGGAAATACTTGAGTTAGACAACTACATGTAGTTCTTTAAAAGTAGCTTTTTTTACCTTAAGAGCCATTTCCCTTTATGATTTGTGATATGCTCCCATGAACAGCTGTATCTCCAGAAATGAGGCTGGTCTATATAATGTGGGGGTTGTTTATACTGATGCTGCCACTGGAAAAACAAGAATCACAGAATATCAGGGATTGGAGGTCTCCATGTGAAATCATCTAGCCCAGTCCTCCTGCTGGAGCAGGAACACCCAAACCAGGTCCCACAGGAAGGTGTCCAGGCAAGTTTTCAATGTCTCCAGAGAAGGAGACTCCACAGCCTTTCTGGGCAGCCTCCATTAGTCATCTGCATCAAAATCAAATCAGCACACTCTGTCTTTAAGTTACTCTATTTGATAAACAGGAGTATTTTTAGTGTGTGTCACCTGGTCTGGTGGAAGGAGAAGTTATTAAGCAGGACCTCAGAACAAAATATTCCTCAGAATTTTAGGTCTAATATGAATGAATCCTGGCTTGAAGGGAGTGCAGGAGGAAAAGCTGTGAATGAAACGGGCAGGGTTTTCTTTTTTTGAAGAGAAAATTTAGTGCTTGCAGTGGAAGATCAATGTGCGTTTTGTTCAGCAAAAAAGCAATTTTACATTAATTTTGAAGTACATGTCCTTGGTAATAGAAATTTGATTTTCAACCTTTCAGTATGCATTTAGAAATCCTCTTATTATATCTGTAGTTTAGAAACTGCCATCCTACACATTTATAGTGTGTAAAATAGTATCTATCTGAGTATGGGTACATTGTTTTTGCATCTGTGTAGTGTTATTTGACTGTTGAGTCATTATAGTTGTTTGCAATCAAGTTTTCCTGCAGAGAACTTCATCAACTTCTGTTTGGACCAGGTGTATGTTAGGAGGTGGAGAGTTCAAGTGTGTCTCTGCCACAGATGCCCAGGACATGAGAAAAGGCTCACAGGATGGCTGTGGATCTCTCTTCCCTATCATCATATCAGCAGCTTGTACAGGTTGGTGGTGAACTAGGACACAAGATTTGCTCTGAGTAATCTCAGTGATATTGTTTGCCTGAGGCAGTACATGGGCACTGCACAGTCTGCATCAGGTGCTGGTGACTACTTTCAGTTGCTTCTTTTTAGAGTAAGGAAGATTCTTGTCAGTGTCATGAGTTGGAGCCCTTGTGTGGCTGCTTAACAGATCTGAATGATATGCCTATGATGTGTTATACACTAAGCATCCTGTCTTCTACCGAGTATTTATAGATGAGGCTATGGTTTGAGGGTATAACTGGCAACTTCTAATAGTCATGTACCTTTTTGCATGAGAGATGCAGTGTCAGTGAGGAATCTTAGAACTCCATGCTATTTCTTCATGACACTGGTTGCTGAGAAGTTGTATGTGTAGCTCAGGCAACGACAGCCCCCACACCCCCCTGGCAGCCCCGTGAAGCCGATTTCCACAATTGCACAAAATGCGATAAATGGTGTTGTAAAATGCTCTGGGGCTGGGTATGTGGAGCCAGTTCTGGGCCTGTGAACTGCAAAGGTGGCATAAAGATAAGCAAGTCAAATAAAAACAACAGAAAGAAGCCCTTATGTTTAGGATTTCTGCTTATTTCCCCACCACTCCTGTCATCATTAAATTTATTTACTCTTCTTGACAGCCCTATTTCTGTTCAGCCTTTCTGTGCAAGCAGAACACTGTTGAAGTTACCAAAGTAAATACTGCTGTAGCAGCTGTATCAAACTTAACTCTAAGGCCAAGGATGTGGTAATTTCTTTCTGGCTTTGTGGGTCGTGATTGTCAAGTGAGTACATAAAAGTGAAAACTCCCTTGAGTGCTGTGGGGAGATCACTTGTGTGACAAATCATCAGTCGCTGTGACTGAGTAAGAGGAGGATGTTCAGTGAGACTGAAGATGACATTTCTGAGACCACAGCAAGAGGCTGAGGAAAGAACTGAGCAGCACAGATTTCAGGATGCTGTAATGAGTGGTGAGGGAAACAGAGCTGAGGCATATGAAGAGAAGGTTTATCAAGCTGCCAACAAACAGGGAATGATTAAAATTTGAGGGCTGAGTGAGTGACTTATAAGGAGTAGTAGCTGCAATCAATTTCATGGCAATGTGGAAAGAAAGAAGGGTGGAAGTTGGCTCCTAATTTGGTAGCACTGCTGTGTATAACTGGATCCTGCTGGTGAATCCTTTTCTGATCTACAGAATTTATTAATGTTGTGTGCTGGCTGCACTCTTGAGTATGTGATGATTTGAATTCTGTGCACTATTAGCATGTCACAACAAATGAAAATGTTTGAAGACAGTCGTTAAGGTTTCTTGGAAGTGCTTTTGTAGATCTTCAGAGATTTTGATCTCTGTGTTGCTATTTGTCTCTGCAACTGTATTGTCAGAATTGGTGCATTTGCCCCAGAAGTCAAAAAATGAAAATAAAGTTGCTTGTGTGAATTGTGTGTCCATTTCTGTAGCCCTCAACATAAGAAGGACATTGAGCTGTTGGAGCGGGTCCAGAGGAGGGCCAGGAAGATGACCAAATGGCTGGAGCAGCTGCCTTCTGAGGACAGGCTGCAGGAGTTGGGGTTGTTCCACCTGGAGATGAGAAGGCTCAGGGGGACCTCATAGTAACTTACCAATACCTGAAGGGGTCCTACAGAAAAGCTGGCGTAGGACTTTTTAATAAGATATGTGATGGGAGGACTAGAAATAATGGATGTAAATTGGAAGAGGGTAGATTCAGGCTAGATGTAAGTAAAGTTCTTTCCTGTGAGGTTAGTGAAACACTGGAACAGTTTGCCCGGAAACGTTGTGGATGTCCCCCCAATCCCTGTAAGTATTTAAGGCCAGGCTGGATGAGGCATTGAGAAAGCTGGTCTAGTGGGAGGTGTTCCTGCTCATGGCAGAGGGGTTGGGTTCCAACCCAAACCATTCTATGATTCTAATTTGTTGGAAGATTTAATGTGATCCTAAACATCTATATTAACACGTTGACTCATCTTGTACTTTTTTTACACAGAGCATTAAAAAATGCCTCTCTGGTGAGGAAAATATAGCAGATAATTTTAGTTAAAATATCAATAATAATTTGTATCATTTGTCACCAGAGGTATTCATCTGTAGAATTTCTGGCAACAATGTAGTAGAATTTTCTTTTGCTGCAGCTTTTAGAGAAGCAGATAGTGATTGTAAATTGTAGTTATTTCACTCTGGTGTGTTTCTCAGTTATAAATGGTGTCTTTTTTCCAAATGCATTCATGAAATGTTGAAAGTCCCAGTGCATCAGATCTATTATTTAGACACTTTCATCTGCCAGAGAAGAAGAAAAAGATTCATCACATACTACAGATAATGTTCTATGATTCTAGCCTTGCATTTCCTGATTACAGTTAACATCACTTCTGTGTTGACCCCAGTTTTGGCTTGGAAGATTGCTCTGTTTCTCTGTACTGCTACAATATTTTTATTTATATATATACACTGCTCTAGTGGTTTAGGTGTACTGATGCAGAGAGGAGCAGGGTCCAAAAATTATCATCTTGAAGAAAATTCTCTATCACAACATAACTTGAAACAATATTTTTAAATTAAGCAAGAGAAAAGTGAATTTGTAGTATGGATACCTTTATAACTGTGGGGTATCCTGAAGACAGAAAATAATTATTTTTTTATATTTCCTTTATATCTTGATAGCCAAGGACATTGTCTGCCATTTAGATGGCACGTAAGGAACCATGAACTTGGTATTGCTTGATCCAGTATGTATCAAGTGAGACAGAACTTTGAGTTTTATTGAGGCTTTTTTGTTTGTTTCTTTGTTTGTGGTACTTGTGCAGCTATTTGAGTTCTTTTTTTCTTGGTTTCCTTCCAACAAATTGCAGGGAATTGTGACAAAAACCTCACAGCATCTAGCATTTACAATCTTCTCTGCAATTTTTGTAACAGATTAATAGAGTTCTGTAGCGAAGTGCTGGGAAGACATAGCAAGTTCCACAACTGTAAAGGCAGATCACCTCATAAATGGTTTTTATTGTATACACTACATTTTAATAAGCTACAGCAGTAAATTGAAGTTATTAATTGCTTGTCTGTGTGGGAGGCCCCTTGCTTCTAGTTATTCTCTATTGTGTCCCTCAAATAGGCTGCATTCCTTTCACTTTCTTAATAATTGGTTTATGCCTTGTGAATAATAAAAAGCTTCCTGCTTGCATGGTGATAGCAGGAGGAGTATTCCAGTCTTTTTGTAAAAAGGACAAGAAAGTCTAGGGTGTGGAGTGCAGAACAAATAACTGGTATAGTTGCTAATTTGGTGTGAAATATAGTCTCAGAAAAGTTCATCCTTTTTAAGACCTGTCTATTATGCCTTACAGCTTGCTTCCTATTTTCATTTCCTCTTTTCACCCCAATGAAGAAGAAAAAATCAGGCTTTGAGCCTGGATGGCTTGTCAACTGTCATCTCTCAAGCATTTGCAGTTAACTAACAGGTGTGGGTCAGGATGGATCTCTAGCCTACTGGGAATGGCAGACATTATCTGGGCCATGATGGTATATTTTGCATCAGCTTTGGCTTTTACTCTGTAGCTACATTCTGTCATTTCATACATGCTGCATATTCCATCAAGCTAATAAAGCAGCCCTTTGCCATGCATGGCCCACTCTGTAGTGTGACTGACTGACTGCCTGATAACTGCTGCATTTTAAACCTAGTACTAAATTTTAAATCTTTATTATTACACCTGCTGTCAGGGCCTTGGTTTTATTTCAGTAATGTTTCTTGCCAACTGAAACTTTAGATGGATGGGGAGTAATTTTATAGGGTCGTTGCAAACTTGCATGATACAAAGTACTGGGATCTACTATGGCTAAGGCATTAACTGCCAAACTCAAGTGTGTGGAGATGTGTGGTGAAACTAAAAACCCTAGGAAATGCTGGTGTGGCAAAATAAGGCCAATAGTGTATTAGTATATGCGTGGTTAGTAGGTTGAGAGAGGTTCTCCATCCCTTCTACTCTGTCCTGGCGAGGTCACATCTAGAATATTGTGTGCAGTTGTGGGGCCATCAGTTCAGGAAAGATGGAACTGCTGGAGAGGGTACAGTGCAGGGCACCAAAGATGATGAAGGGTTTGGAGCATCTCCCTTATGAGGGAGCTGTGTGTCTTTAGCTTGGAGGAGACTTGGGGATGACCCCAATAATGTCTATAAATACGTGAAAAGCGAGTGTCAGAAGGATGGAGCTAGGCTCTTCTTGGTGACCTCCAAAGATAGAGCAAAGGGCAAGGGGTGTAAGCTGGAGCAGAAGAGGTTCCAGAGAAATGCAAAAAAAAACTTTGTCAGGGTGAAGATGACAGAACAGTGGCACAGGCTTCCCAGAGAGAGTGTGGGGTCTCCTTCTCTGGAGACACTCAAACCTCACCTGGACGCCTTCCCGTGTGACCTGATCTTGGTGTTCCTGTTCCAGCAGGGAGATAGGACTAAAAATCTTTGAGGTCCCTTCCAATCCCTGTTATTCTATGATTCTGTGTCAGTCTCTCTGTATTGGATATGAAATCGCTTCAGCTTTTCTCTTTGCTATAAGGAATGCATGTAGCTGCAGAGTTATTTTTTAGAATGCAGATATACCTTAATGAGAGGCAGGCAAGATGTGGCTGGGGAATACAGGACGACTCTATTCCCAGTATGTGACAAAAGCATGTGATTATCTAGGAACTTTCAATGGAAATTCAAAGGCATCCTTATGAGTCTACTTGGTAGATCTGATTTAATAGCACCTTAAGCCAAAAGAGTGTAATCTCTTCCTACTGAGGAAGCCAGCTCTTTCCTCTGAGATACTACCTCAGATGAGATGCTTTGAGACTAGGTTTCCCTGAAATAATAAAGAAAGGTAATGTCTGATAATACATTCTGTAAACAGATAAATGTCTGTCTCTTCCAATCTGATCACAGAATCATAGAATGGTTTGGGTTGGAAGGTACCTTCAAGATCATCTAGTTCCAACCCCCCTGCCATGAGCAGGAACACTAGATCACTAAAACCACTAGACCAGGTTGCTCAATGCCTCATCCAGCCTGGCCTTAAACACCTCCAGGGATTGAGAGGGCATCCACAGCCTCTCTGGGCAACCTCTTCCAGTGTCTCACCACCTCACAGGAAAGAACTTCTTTCTTATCTCCAGCCTGAATCTCCCCCCTTCCAATTTGCATCCATTCCTCCTAGTCCTGTCATACTGGACCCTATTCAAAAGTCCTACCCCTGTCTTTCTGTAGGACCCCTTCAGGTACTGAGAAGCTGCTCTGAGGTCCCCCCTGAGCCTTCTCTTCTCCAGGCTGAACAACCCCAACTCCTTTAGCCTGTCCTCAGAAGGGAGGTGCTCCAGCCCTCTCATCATCTTTGTGGCATCCTCTGGACCTGCTCCAACAGCTCAATGTCCTTATGTTGAGGACTTCAGAAATGAACACAATACTCCAGGTGGGGCCTCACCAGAGCTGAGTAGAGGGGCAAAATCAACTTCCTCGACATACTGGCCACACTTCTCTTAATGCAGGTAAGCCATACTTGTTTAGAAGCTTTGGAAGTTACATGATATGTTGCATAAGTGCATTTTGCTCATTCTAAAGGCAAAGGGTGTATGTATGTATGTAAATAATACTGTAGAGGATCTGTGACCACAGGAGAGTACTCAGTTTCTTTTATTTTCAGGAGTGCCAAGTGCAGAGGTGTCGTTTTGTTTTAAGTATTTATTTTTTTCAAGTTTATGATGCATGATGAATTTTGAAACTCAAGCCAATGTTCACCTCACTTTGCTGCAAAAGCTATTTTCATGTTAAATTGGCACTCCAGTTTATGCTATTTTTCTTTATAAGCTCTTTGAATTCTGAGTGTTGCAGTGCAAAATAATTATAGTAATTTGAGCAGTCTTGTTTCTTAGCATGTGGAACAATGGTCTTCTCAGCTGCCTTATGGTGGCTCAGAAAATGAACTAATTTATGAATCTACTTGAAAAATATTTTTATGAGATGTGTCTGAGCATGATATCGGATGGGAGGACCAGAAACAACAGATGTAAATTGGAAGGGGGTAGATTTAGACTCAACATAAGAAAGAAATTCTTTACAGTAAGGGTAGTGAAACACTGGAACAGGTTGCCCAGAGAGGTTGTGGATGCCCCCTCTCTGGAGGTGTTCAAGACCAGTCTGGACCAGGCACTGAGCAATCTGATCTAGTGGGAGGTGTCCCTGCCTGTGGCAGGGGGGTTGGAACTCGATGATCTTTAAGGTCCCTTCCAACCCAAACTGTTCTATGATTCTATGAAAGGAAAAAAAAAGGAAACAAACTTCACTTCTCTTTTGACAGTAATGCCTGTCTGCATGTTTTTTTTCTTCAGTTAGAACTAATTCAGTTTGCAGTCATTTACTAGGTGGCAGATGCTGTACAAATGTAGGACTGAGATGTGATCCCTGTCCCAAAGACTTTATAATCTGTGTATAAACAGGCACTGGGTGGGTCCAGCAGACATGAGAAAAAAGAACAATGAGATGAGAGCTGTCAGCATTGAGAGGATCAGAGTGCAACAGCTGCCTGTGCCTTCTTCAGGTTTTAGATGAATTCCATGGCAAATGGCTGTTTGGGGAGATTTGGGAAAGCTTGAAGAACTGTTCTGGATAATCAACATTAACAATATAATTTCTGCTGTAAAAATGTTATTAACAATTCAAAGCAGAATTCAAATACAAGTTTAACAATCTGTTTCCTCAGGAAGACAATTTGCCTTGGTTTTCTCACTGGTTTGAAGTACAACTTTATGGAGTGGCTTATACAATTAACCATTACTCTCTCAGTTCTCGCAGTTATTTAGGTAGGACTGGAGGATGTGCAGTCAAGTGTAGTCATGTCCCTCCTCCTCCCCATTCTCCTCCCCCTCCCCGACAAAATATTTCTGACACATCTTTTCTAGCATGCAAATGCATGGATCCACCTAATTTTAAAGCTGCAATGAGTTTGCCATCCTGATTTTCGATGCCACCATTCAACATGGTTAAAGCTGCTGATTGCAAGATCCTCATCACTGAAGCCCAAGAACCATGGGATGTTGGAAGTTAATAGAGTATCAGTGCAGTATCACTGCTCATTATCTCCATTTTTATGCTTTTCCTGCCTATGTGTTGCTGGCTGCTGTTGTAGAGGAGATGTGATTAAGTGAATTTAGGTCATTCTTATGTTCTTAATTGATTCACACAACAGGAGCAGAAATGCATTTTACAAATCTGTGAGAATAGAAGATGGAAACTTTCCTGTGCTATTTTCATTTGTGAATGTTAGGGTTACCCTCTCAATTCACTAAGCAGTTAATTGTTTTTGAAATCTAATTACTGATAAATAAGAAAATTCATTAAATGAGGGAAAATGGGAAACTAAAGGTCTCTTTGGGTTTAAGGCTTTGGTCTAAAGCTCAGGGGATGTGCTGTTAGTGGTGAACTCTACAGTACACTAGAGGAGGCCTAATTATTCCAAGAATCAAATTCTTACCTGTAAAAGGTACATAGTATTATCTCCTTCCTTCCTTGCTTTGTTTATTAAAAACTTCTTGTATACATAGCTTATTTTATTAGCTGTGCCTGGAGCATGGAATTTCAGGTTAAATATAATGGGACTAAAGTACTTCAGCATAATCTTTGTGGAATCTAAGTGCATGTTTTCAGATCCATCCTTATTTTAAACTTTGGGTGTTCTTATGTAATGATAAAGTTTTAAAATACTGACCACATTTTAAAATATTGTCCAATATGTTGTAGTTCTAATATGCTTTTCCAATGAGAAAATCCATGTATTCAGGTCAATTCAGTGGGTGTTTTATCTGAGTGAGGCTTCAGCACGAAGTCCAAGGGGACATTTACTAAGAAAATGATTTCTTCTCTGAATGAAGGTTGCCGGGCCAGGACCATTAAGTGTGACCTGCAGGTAAAGGAAGTCAGACTTTGTCATTGAAATGGGGCAAATTCTGTGTTACTGTGCTTTTGCTACTGACTCTTAACTTGAATGATTTCTCTTTTGGTGATGTTCATTTACCCTGTGCTCACAGTGACTACACTACCTGTTCTTTCTGCCAGAAGATGCTCCCAGACAGCAAGCAGTAAAGAATGAATGTCTGCTTTTTTCAAGTCTAACAGCTATAAGAAAAAAAGCTGGTAAACGTTTTTTAGATGCTTATTCACTTGCATTTTTAGCTTTTGTAGGAGAGGCTTTTGTAGTCTGTGTTTCCTGTGTGCATTTGTATTAGGACTTAGAAAAAATGAATTCACACTGACCCTGTTCCAGGATATTAAATGTGTTCACAGTTTTGCACACAATTGGATATATCACTATCTGACAGGATATTATTTTTAGTGAGAGTAAGAGGTGAAGCAGATTGCTACTGTGATGTGATTACTCAGACATTTTTAGTTTTTGTTTTATCATAGTCAATGCTTAAAGAGTCTGCCAGGGTCTGTATCAGTTCCTTGTCCATAAAATAAGAAATAATATAATACCTTAGAGATGTGTCTTGGTGTTCCTGCTCTGGCGGAGGGATTGGATTAGATGATCTCTTGAGGTCCCTTCCAATCCCTGATATTCTGTGATTCTGTGGGGTTTTTTTGTTTTCTTTTTCCCCATGATTCATTAATTATTCTGATCACCTTCATTCCTTATGGGCACATCTTATAATTCCTTTATGGTGCTAATGGCACATGATATTTGTATTCCAGTCAGTACTTCCAGCACACTCAGCTGCCCTTGTACAGCTGGCAGTACTGCAGAAGAACTGTTGGGCAGCAAGCTGTCAGCGAATCTGGCTGGGGATGTTGCAGAAGAAAGAGCTGTGAACAATTAGGGATTTCTGGTTCTGAGATGTTTTTGGGGAGAGCAGTAAACAGGGTCTTAAGAGAGCTGGGCTACTGGTGTGCAAAATAAATAAGCAAAATAACTGGAATAATGAAAATGAGGATCACAGCTGGAGACATTTCTTCCTTTAGTTTTCCCAGCTACATCCCCTGGCAGCAGTGCTACTCAGAGGAAGTGAGATGTTTTTCCAAAGGTGGAAGAAAGGTGTAATATGAAGACAGAAGCAGCTTTTACTACCACTGAAGAAGCTGTCAAGCTTCACATTAAAATACCTGCTTCCAGTTCTAGTTAACCTTCTATGCATACTCATTTAAAATAGTCATGCAACAAATGTAAATAATGACTTAGTGAATCTCTTATTTAATTAATACATAAATACATATTGCCTTCTAGAAGAACTGTTTTCCCTTGGAAAATATCATTCATTGGATCTTTATGATGTTATTCAGATTGAATGGAATGCTACAGTTTCTTTACAGGGCATAAACATTTAACCCTTACAAAGTGAGGGATGTGTCCTCTGCTTGTCATGTTTTGTTTATGCTGCGAAGACATTCACTTGAGATGGATGCTAGAGCTTTGACTGGGCTTCATGATGCAGGAAAAATGTTACTGATCTTCTGCATTTCCTTTGAAGAGCGGTAGCATGATTATAATCTTTTAAAAGGAAAGGGAGTAATCATGACATATGTACCCCTTGCCATTTCTAAACAGCTGAGGAAGAGCTTTTGTGTTGCAATGGTGACAGCTTTGTTAGCTGCTTTACTCTAAGGGAAAAGTTATTTGGTTCATTTCTAAACTAATAGCCCAGTTTATAAAGCTATTTGGGTATTTAATCTTCCATGGGACTGTGGTTTTTCTTTCAGTTGGGCTTGTGCACCCAGGTACATACTTTTACACACTTGGATCCAGGCATTTTTATGTTTCTTTGAGTATGTGAATGCCTTTACAAAAGGGGTTTCAAATGCCTAGTTCGCTCTTTTCTGTTCCCATCTTTGAGGGTGGAAGCACTGCAAGCTATGTACTCAGGGAGGCTGCTGTGGCTATCTCATCACAGAAGCCCTACAGCCCAGCTGAAAGCTTACTGAAGTTGATGGAATCTCTTTAACCTTGTAAGCTTTTTATTTAGCCCATGAGCTCATCCAGCCAGTAGCTGTCACTTTATTTTATGTTTGTAAAGTTGTAAAGCACTGCAAGACTATTCTCCATTGATCTCTGGGCAGTGTCAGAGCAATGGACAGTTAGCTTAAAAATATAGAATTGTAGAATGGTTTGGGTTGGAAGGGACCTTAAAGATCATCTAGTTCCAATCCTCCTACCATGGGCAGGGATACCTCCCACTAGACCAGGTTGCTCAGTGCCTTGTCCAGCCTGGCTTTAAGCTTATTAACTTCTGGATTCATAATTTATCATCTCTCATTTCAGTTTTAGCCTTCATTTGAACCTTCAGTTATTTATGTTGCCATTTTGCTGTGGTTATGTGCTAACATTTTAGAGGGGCAATCAGCATGATGGTTTTTTAGGTTCTAGAAAACATATTTGAGGTCACAAGGATAAAGCTGTGTAAATCCATGGAACCATGGCATTTCCTTTTATTTTGTGCTGGAATAAAAGCAGATGTAATGTGCCTTGCAGAGGAATAGCAATGAACTCTATTAGATAGATGTCTGTTGTGCTAATCTCCTGGAAGCAGATGGGGGTCACTCTGCTGTGCAGCAACTGCTAGAGCAATGGGGGTTTAGTCATGGCTCCTGAGCAATGCTAGAAGATGTATGTTATTCCAAGGGAGTATTATCTTAGGAAACAGGATGTTGCAGTACTGAGAAAACATCCTGCTGCTGCAATGCTCTGTAACAGAAGCAAAATACTTCACCTTGTGGTGCCTCAGCTTCTCTGTTACAGTAAGGACAAATGCTGTTTTCCCCACAGACAGCAGGAAAAGAGGACTAGAGCTAAGTGTTGTTGAAAATAAATAGTTACACATCAAGCTGATTTGACATGCAAAACTATCACCAAGGTTTTGTCATGCTGCCAAACAGTAGGGGCCCTTCCATTGGATCTGTTGCATCCTTACAATGTGATTAGGCTGTGAAGTCAATGGGCATACATAAATGCATAGTTCAAATCTCTTTGAAGTACTGTGGCCTAGGCCTTCCTCATGAGCTGGTAGGACTTACTGTCTGGATGAATTTTTTGCTGTCAGATCTTTTCAAACTTACTGAGGTTATTGTGAGCATCCATGGTGTTGAAAACATCCAAGCGTTGAACCAAATGTAACTAAGAATGTAATGCAAAACACTTGCACTTCTCTGCTGCTGTAACTTCACAGTGCTCAGCAACTGCATTTTGATTCTGAAACAATCCCTTATTATGCATAGAAATAATGTTTCTGTAATCTTAAAGAAAATCTTGAAGTACTGGAAAACAAATACCTGTAAATGATGCTCTGTTCAGCTAGGAAAAAGATGGGGAAGATGAAACACTTCCTAAAGTCTGCCAAGAAGTGTGTGATACAGCTGGAGTTTCATGAACCATGGGATCTGCTAGCAGTACCTCTCCTTTTATATTTATGGATTTCTGGTCACAACTGAAATATGGTTGTTGGAACTACATGATCTTTAAGGTCCTTTCCAACCTAAACCATTCTAGGATTCTGTGGTTAAAATTACCACATTCATTCAGCTTCTGCAGGTAAGAGCATGTAATGAATTAAATCACCTATCCTAGAGGATAGGCAAGAGATGTCAAAGCTTTTATGTTTATGTGAATGGTGAAACCTATCTGAAAATAGAATCATGGAATAGTTTGAGTTGGAAGGGACCTTAAAGATCATCTAGTTCCAACTAGACCAGGCTGTCCAGTGCCTCATCCAGCGTGGCCTTAAACAGGCCAGGGGGGGCATCCGCAACCTGTTCCTGTGTCTCACCACCCTCACAGGAAAGAACTTCTTTCTTACCTCTTTGTATCCATTATTCCTAGTCCTGCCATTCTGGTCCCTGTTCAAAAGTCCTATCCCAGCTTTTCTGTAGCCCTCTTCAGGTACTGAGAAGCTACTCTGAGGTCCCCCCTGAGTCTTCTCCTCTCCAGGCTGAACAGCCCCAACTCCTTTAGCCTGTCCTCATAAGGAGTTACTCCAGTCCTTCGATCATCTTGTTGCCCTCCTCTGGACCTGCTCCAACAGATCAGTGTTCTACTTTTTAACAGGGATATGACATAATGTGGGTGGATCTGGTAAAAAAAACATGCACAAAATCCCACTGTAGTGCCCTGTCTTCGTTCCCCTTGACCTCGCTAGAGATTCCCCAAACTCCAGCAGGTGGCAGTCAGTGAGCGACAGACTGAAAGCCACACACTGCCAAAGCGAAGAGTAATTTACATGGTGGAACAGAAAAGATACTGGGTTTGTTTAGGAACTAAATGACACAGATGTGGTAGGTTCATGAAGCACCTAAACAAATTAAACACGTTTTTCACGGGCTGGTAGCTGCTAAATCAGCTCATAATGGTGACATTTTGGTCCCTGTGTTGCCTCTCTGTAGCTTCTTGCTGTAGCTTTATCCTGTGGTGCAGGGCTGCGTAAGCAAAGGCTGTTTACTTTACTCTATAGAAAACAATTCACTCTGTTAGATTAAAAGAAATGAATGCTGTGTGTTTGAATACCTCATTTTACATCTAAGTATTTTTTCCTTTAAGGCATAGTAATTGAAGCAGGATAGGTGATTTAATTCATTACAGCTGTCAGACCACGAGCATTGCTACACTTGACTTGTTTCGGGGTCTTTTGCAGGTGCTGATTATTGAACTTCATTTTGTGAGCTACTCGGGTGGTGAAAAGGTCACAGGGCAGAATAGGAGCACAGCTTCTTGTTCCATAGATGGGAAATAGTGCTGGAAGGAAGACTAAAGTTGTGCTGGCTGAATTGTTCTGCATGGGAACAAAGACTGGGCAGTTGTGATGGGTAAATCAAGACCTAAGTGCTTCCTGTTACCCCATGGTATACTTTACCTTATTCTGAAGGGAGAAAGTAAATACTGAAATAGTAAAACAACCCAAAACTCTAGGCTTACTGAGTCTATTATTACTTAGCAGCTCAAATACAAAAATCTTGGGTACTACTACCAAAACCTATGACTGCAGAGGACTGTTTTCTGTTTCTACTTTTCTCTGCCCTGGAGCCTCTGACATTGGAGTGAAGAGGACTTCTATATATGAGGTGTTCCATGAGTGACACTTCCCTGAGTTCATTTATTGCACCACTGTCAACTATGAGGGTGTTTGCAGCAACAAGGTGAGTCAAGATTTTTCTGTATTCTCCCCTTTTTTTTTGAGTAGTGACTGATAATCAGTCCCATCCAGTATGGAACTGATACTCTGCATTTTGGTAGTGATGTGGCCTCTTGATGGCTAGAGGTTTGCGTGGGCACTGTAACTGAGGACACTAACTCTCCAGTGGGTTTTGTTAATGCACTTGCAGATACGCTCTCTGTTGACTGGTTTTAGGAATTAATTTTATATCTCCTGTTTGAATTACTGTTCTGCTTTTTGCTAGCGGATTTATTTTCTGTAGTTAATTATAGGATTATAATTGCCAATTAAGTGATAAGCCACAAAAGAACTTGTATTCCTGAAATACTGGAGCTTGCATTCAGTGTATTGTGCAGCATAAGTAGCGTAGGAAGCAGCACTTAAATGCCTGTGGCTGTTCTTTATATAACCTAATATTTTTCCATTATATAGTGTGAATTAAAAAAGAAGATATGAAATGGAGGTGGGATTTCTCTTTTGGCACTGTGATTAAAAATGGTAACAGATTTCCTCCCACTCTGAGTCAGTTCTTCCTAGTGGTTTAGTTTGAGTGTGGATCAGCTTGGACTCATTTCTGTTGAAGTGGAGATACCACATCATCAGCTTATAGAGGTGAGCAGAGAAGGTAGCAGAGGCTCTGTTTTAAAATCATTCTTTATATTCTTTGAATCTCTTTTGCAGCAGCTCAGCTGAGGTGTTCTGGAACAAATAAAAAATGACAAGTATTGTCTAGCATCAAAAACATGAAAGCTGAAATTCTGGGTTTTTTTCTTCTCTGAGGCAGAAGAGCAATTTAACTGGCATTCTGCATTGGAGAAACACAGCATTTCTTGATTATGTTTGTAGGGTGAGGTGTAAAAATAACTGTCCTGTCCTTTAAATGATGTAGATTAGAAAGTAGTTTATTAATCTGCATGTTGATTCACAAGGAATGTTTTGGCCTGACAGAAAATGGTCATGGAAAAATTGTGTGAGAATCTCAATATAAATGAGTTGCGTTTTGTATGTGTATGTATAGTAATAATGGGTAGAGTGAGGAAAAGCTATTTTGTCATCCAGAAAAGGAGAAATACTCTGATATGCAGGAGAGAAAAATAGGCATGAGGCTTTCACTGAAGTGGAATGCTTCCTTTGTTTACACTTTGTTACTGAGCAAAATCAATCCTAATGAAGTTCAGTTCTATTAAGAATAAGACCCTGCTAGTATAATAATAAAGTCACATCCTGATTTAACAATCTTCAAAGGCATGATAACCAGAGTAAATACCCTCTCTGTTTTGTACAGAATGGAGAAATGTTCTTGAACTATATATTCTTGGAGGGCCCTTCCAACCCAACCCATTCTATTATTTTTGGTATTAGCCTTTATCCCCATGCTGCTTTTTCTTATATCTTTTATGAGCTAATTTTCCTTGAAAAGCAGAGGAGGTGGTTTTACAATGAGTTGTTAGCATCCTGAGACCATCATGAGTGGAGACTTGATGATGTTTTCTTCCTCCATGGTTTTGTATCTGACACAGTCTGCTCACTTGTTTTTCCTCCATTGATTCACAATTGACATAATAACAGGTCTTTGATAGAATGTTTTACATATTTGTTCTTTGTTACTCCTGAACAGGCTGAAGGAGTTGGGGTTCTTCATCCTGGAGAAGAGAAGGCTCGGGGGGGGG
>VZTY01026769.1:58445-77177 GCA_013400935.1 Turnix velox
GGGAACCTCAGAGTAGCTTCTCAATACCTGAAGGGGGCTACAGAAAGGCTGGGACAGGACTTTTGAATAGGGACCAGAATGTCCCTAGGAGTAGGAGGACTAGGAGTAACAGATGTAAATTGGAAGAGGAGAGATTCAGGCTGGAGATAAGAAAGAAGTTCTTTCTTGTGAGGGTGGTGATACACTAGAAGAGGTTGCCTAGAGAGGTTGTGGATGCCGCTGCAATCCCTGGAGGTGTTTAAGGCCACAATGGATGGGGCACAGAGCAACCTAGTGGGTCTAGTGGGAGGTGTCTCTGCCCATGGCAGGGGAGTTGGAAAGAGATGATTTTTAAGGTCACTGCCATCCCAAAACATTCTTTTAAAACCATTTCTTTTATTTTACCCAGCTCACAAAATTGCGTGCATATAGTAACTGTAAATCAATCTTTTGTTTTAGCATTTATGTGGATTCTCTTGTCATCCTTTGCTTGCTGTTTCAAGGCCTCTGTTGCAATTTTATGCCTGGGTTTTTTTTGGTTTTTTTTTTCTTTTTTTTTTTTTTCCTCAGATGTCACTCTAGTTAATTGGTTTTTTTGTGATATAAGCTAGTAATATGTTTCAGTTCTCAGGTCACTAGGAGTTCCCTCTAAAAAGAAATGATCCACTAGAAGACAGATGTGTACACGGACACATAAAGGCACACAGCTTTCATAACTCCTTGCTACCAATATTTACCATGTATAGGTGTGTTGTACAAACTGCAACAAGAAGTGATAATATATATTTAATGATAGATCCTGGGCAGTAAGAGTTATGATTTTAATGTATTGCTATGACTGTATGCTTAGAAAATAAGATATGAAAGAAGAAAATTCACAGCTGAACCTGTAGATCCGTAGAATACTTAAGGTCATGTGTGTGATTGTACTATGTCAATTCTTCTCTACATCACTTCATGAAGACTAAAATTAAACAACTAATTTTATTCTAGCAGTAAGTTTTAAGTCCGCTTCTTGACTTCATTTCCAGTAAACCTGTGATGCTGTGGTATTTTTACTGTGATGGTCAGAAGCAAGCCTTGCAGTGGTAACTCAAACATCAGCATGATACCATCATACTTCTGCATGAACCAAGAATTTAAGACTTTCAATTTCTGGAATAATGAAATGCTGTAATTCCTGTTAGAATAAGTTATTCCTACTCGAATAAGATATTCCTTATCACTAGGCTCCGAAATGTGAATTTTAAATCAATATACCGCTGGAACTGAGAGAGCAAGGCAAGCCTGTGCATTTCAAATATCTGGATGAACAGCTTTTGGAAGACAATATCGATTCAATTCACCAAAAGAGAAATTATCATAAATACAGTTCTACAATGAGAACGAAAGAGCAATCTCAAGTTTTTTTTCATCTAAAAAACCCCCAAAATCATACTTTCTATTCCCTTCCAGCCCAAACCTATTCTATGATCAGTACAGAGACATTGTTCTCTAAGTTCTTGTTTGGTGCAAGCATTGTATCACTTGCTCCAAAAACTTGCATAAGGCAGTGTTGATTGTGATGGGGATCTGATATGGGCAAAAGACATCACATGAGTGGAGCTTGCTGTGGGAGCAGGGACTGTGGTTACACTTAATACAATCTACCTCAACAAGAATTTTGTTGAAACATGACATGAACCACAATTTGTGTCCCTGTTGGAATCAGGGACAAATGTGTTGATTAAAGGTAGCTAAAGTTTGTAAACAGTATTCAGCACCATCAGCCAGGCAGTATGTATCAGCCAGACATTTTCTTTTCTGAGCAAACTGGAAGAGAATTCTCATGTGCTGTCCAATGTGTTTAAAAAGGGATTCACTGCAGCAGGGAAACAGATGGACAAAACCTAGTGGGCTTGTAATGCTGCGAAATGAGTGGTGTGTTTTGGTGGAACAGCCATCTGGGGAGAAAACCAGTAACTGTGGACTGTACTTGAATCAATAGCAGTTGGTTCTGGATCTTGTTAATCTCATTGTCAGGACGGACTGGCATTTGAATAATACAGGTAATATTTCATGAACAAGACTTTGGGATTAAGTCTTTATTCTAAAATGTAGGAATGTAATCAAAATGAGGTATCTACAGCAGCAACAGAAGAGTAGAATCATAGTATAGTTTGGGTTTCGAAGGGACCTTAAAGGTCATCTAGTTCCAACCCTCCTGCCATTATATCACTGACATGTATAAGAAGTTTACTGCAATTCATGAATGGAATAGTGAGTTGTTTTTTTGTTTTTTTAGCCAAAAGTATCTCATTACTCAGAAAACTGCATGAAGAGGTTCTATTTTGGTGAAAATAATTATTTTTTTATTCAGTTTTCAAATGAAATGTTACTTTTTGACATAATTTGATATCCTCACCCTTCATTAACAATATTTCCAAGTTTTTGAAATGATCAAGTTAAATATTTCAGTTGATCTTCAATGTGAGTGCTCTGCTTTGTTATTAGCTTAGAAGAAATAGCATTTCATTTGATCTTTGAATGAGAAGTATTTTGCATGTCAAATACTTAAAAGATTGGGGGAAAAAAGATTCCCCAAGTGAGTTCTAAAACCAGAATAGTGCAATTTTTTAATAAATATGTTAATTTATAAATCTACGAACAATCAAGATTAAGAAAAAATAGCATTGTGTCTGAATTACTCTAAAAGTGTATGAATCTAATTTGGAGATCAGGAACACTCCGAATACTAAGTAAGTTTTGTTTGTTGTTGTTATTAGTTCTGCTGTGCTTTTGGTGTCACTCTGAGTCCCAGAATGTTGTACTTTATTTCCATTTGCCAATGTTACACCTACATATGTGGATTCTGAACAATATGAAGAGGCAATGAGGCATGATGTTTACTTTGATTCATTTTGTAGGAATACTCTGGAAGAAATGAACTGAACCTTGTCTCAAGGAGCACTTATTAATGCATCTTACTGAATGTGCTTTTTTGTTTTTACCTCCTTTAGGAGAAAGCTTTTTTTCCTTTAGTCAATTGAGTATGGCAAAAGGGTAATGTCAAGTCTAATGGATGCTGTAAACCACCACATTTTAGTTCATAATATAATTGAATCGGAATATAGTGTCTATACTGATGGAGTCTCTGAAATTATGATTATAAGGATCCAAATAATGCTGACTTTTCATGCATTAAGCCCCTCTCTTACAGTTTTTACAACATAGTAACTTTTACTTCTAAATTATGCAGTGCCATCTTAAGCAGTTTAATATTAATCAAATTCAGAGCTTCAAGAGGGTGTTACGATTTTTGTGGAAATTCATACTGAATAAATTTGTAGTGGTGCTGTAGGACTAATATTTCTCCAAACAGCTATCATATCAAATACCATTTGAATTTGCTTTTTTTTGAGGCAGAATCCTTGTTGGAAAGGGAGTGGTCCCCTGTTAGCTCTGTTACTGAATGGAATGTAGAACTGTCTGTGAGTGACAGTAGCTTCTGCAGACATGGAGAAAGCAGGACTCTTTTCCTTTTATCTAAAAAACAAAATCTGAAGACATTCTGAATGGAAGTGACTGAGAAGATGGTCTTATGGGTCCATCGGTGATCTACCCAGTGAGCTGTACATGAAAAATGTTAGGCTTTCACATCTACAGAGGAAATGCCTGTATTACTATTAGCTGTCAAGAGGCTTCACATAGATGTCAAAAATAGACAATCTGAAGTTATGTTAGTTTTGCTCAAGTTGTTTGAAATATGAATTTTTAAAATGTCTGAAAATGCAAGAAGTGTCCTCGTTATTTCTGCTGTCAAACAAAAAATGGTATTCAGGGGAACTTGTTACTGCAGTATTGTGTAAATGAAAGGCCATGCAGGTGTTGGAATCGCTCATGCTGAGTGGGAGCTGCCTACAGGCTCCTCTCCTATAATTAGCTGGCAGAGCTTGTCCTACAGCTAAGGGCCATGCACAGCACAGGTCTGGTGGTGCCAAGCTGCTCATGTGGCGTGGCACAGCACGAGCTTGTGCCCACCCCGGCTAACCATGAAGATATACCTCATAGAATCAAAGAATGGTTTGGGTTGGAAGGGACCTTAAAGATCATTTAGTTCTAACCCTCCTGCTATGGGCAGGGACACCTCCCACTAGACCAGGTTGCTCAGTGCCTCATCCAGCCTGGCCTTAAACACCTCCATGGAGGGGGCATCCACAACCTCTCTGGGCAACATCAAAATACATCAAAGAGGTGACGTTTCACTCCAATGCTGGTCATTTTCATAAAGATGAACCTGTAATTTGTAGCAACAGACACAGTTACATCAGAAGAATGTAGGTTGCTGCATAAAGGCAGAGACTCACATTAATCCTGGAATCATAGAATGGCCCAGGTTGGTAGGGACACTTCAGATCACTGAGTCCAGCCATCAACCCATCTTTGACAAGAACCAGCTCTAAACCATATATCTAAGCTCTGTATCTGCCTGTCTCTTAAATACCTCCAGGGATGGTGCCTCAACCCCTTCCCTGGGCAGCCTGCTTGGCCTTGGAAAGACAGAGAAAAACTGTGTGAGGCTTCATGTGCTAGAACAAGTAAGTTTACAGTTAATTCCAACATGAAAAATCAATTGCTTCTGAGAAGGTGAACTTAAAGTAGTACCACACAGTGTTACATATTCTTTGAAAATAGGGCTCAATGGGGAAAACCTGTAACTGTTTTATTTGATGTTAAACCTTTGGGGTTTTGATCTAGCATCATCACAGAAATAAAGGATGAAAAATAAAATTCTTTCCTTCAAAAGAGCAATGTTTTCTGAATGAGTCTTTTAATTTTGGGTGATCTGAATGATGCAGGCTGCAGAAGACTCATGCCAGAAACAATCAGTTGAATAGCTTGGCTAAAGCTCTAATGCACTGCTCTTGCTGGCAAAAGTTTTGTAGCTTTAAATGAGTAGCAACTGAATGACAGTCTTAATTCTTCAAGTGCTAGCTGGAAATAAAGGTTTTTAGCTACGTTGCACATTCAGTATGCAAAAGTCTAGGGCATCAGTAATTATGTATGTGTGTGCAAATAGATTGAAATCACTCCTCTTACATTTGGGACTGTAAATCCCTCTTTAGATGCCTCTACCACCAGCATCACAGTGCACTGATGCTATTATTTCTGTTTTGATTTCTGTGTGATTGTTATACATTACTGTGGGAGGTATTTTACTATTCACAATGTTTATCCCAAATGGTTCCCATTGGAAAGTTATGTTCATTCTTGTTTCTCAGTAGATTTTCTTCCCTTGTAGTAATTAATTTCCCTAAAGTCAGCTGTCAAGAGCAGAAGTTTTATGTGGGGGAAGTGTGTATACCCTTGTTGAGGTTGTTTGTAGCTTTTTAGGCCTCTTGCAAATCTCAAAGTGGGAAAAAATCAGACAAACTTTACTTTTCTGAAAGACAAGCAAACTCATGCGATTATTGTGCAATCCTCATGAACCCATCTAGCACCTAGCATGCTCTTTACATATTGAGCTATAGAAAGCTTTTTTCTCCTAACAGCTCTTAACTCAGTTGCGATGTTTGGTCTGTGGTATCTTCTGCTTTCAGTAATTTCTATTGATGTTAGACTTCTCCTAACCACTGAGAACATAAAGCAGGTCACAGGGTATTTGTAGAGATGGTGCCTTGGGTCATTATCAGTGTTAACCAATGATGATAATAATCTATGTATTTTGCTGTTACTCAAATTGTGTAAAAGCTTTGTGTGGAGTCTCCTTCTCTGGAGACATTCCTGTTATGTTAATCTAGGTGTTCCTGCTCTGGCAGGGGGATTGGACTTGATGATCTTTCAAGGTTCCTTCCAATCCCTGACATTCTGTGATTATGTGACAAGAGACTTTTTCAAGTATAGCGATGAAGCCATTCCAGTCAGAAGAGGACCTATAATAGGTACTGTTTGTTTTCATGCTTAACACTTTTCTTACTTTAGTAGGCCTTCAATTTGCAGTGATATCTGTGAGATAGGAGGTAATAAACCAGCAGGATGCTGTAATAACAGCTTGGGCAAATGAAAACCAAGTCTTACAGTGCCACGTTGTTGAGGCTGTTATGTTCCTTATGAGGACAGGCTGAGGGAGTTTGGGTTGTTCAGCCTGAAGAAGAGAAGGCTTGGGAGGACCTTGTAGTGGTTTATCGGTACCTGAAGGGGGCCTACAGAAAGGCTGGGGAAGGACTTTTTACTAGGGTACATGATGGCAGGACTAGGAGTAATGGATCTAAATTGGAAGAGGGGAGTTTTAGGCTGGAGACAAGAAAGGAGTTCTTTTCTTGAGGGTTGTGAGATACTGGAAGAGGTTGCCCAGAGAGTTTGTGGATGCCCCCCTCCCAGGAGGTATTTAAGGCCAGGCTGGATGAGGCACTGTGCAGCCTGGTGTGGTGGGAGGTGTCCCTGCCCATGTCAGGGGAGTTGGAACTAGATGATTTTTAAGGTCCCTTCCAACCCAAAGCATTGTGTGATTCTAGAAGACCAAGCAACCTAAAGTATGTTACAGATAGATAGAATGATCTGTGTCAGCTCTAGCTCCATTTGGATGAGGGTGTTTCAATGTATCAATAACCAGTGTACTCACATGCCAACTCTGGGATGGAAATGATAAAACAGGCATGCTTGAATTTATTTGTGAAGGTTCAAGCCCTGTAAAAGTACTGGTGAAGCAGAAGATAAAGGTTTTTTAAATTAGCTTTGGTTTTCCTTTGTGATTAATTTCTCTCTTAAGGAAGAATAAGGCCAAATACAGTTTCTACTAAAGCCAGCAGAAAGGTTCCAAAAGCTTCCAGGTAGCTTCAGGATAAGAGTAGTGGTAAGGTATTTTTTAAAGAAACCTAAAACTCAGTAGCAATACAAGCAAGGAGGTGGAGACAGATCTGAACAGTGTGAAAGAACTATTGAAAACTGCACTGAAGAGTGATCTCTGAGGGCTGTGGGGAGGATCCTGCCTGAGTCACAGCCACAAAGAATTGTTTTGTCAGTGGAATGTGTTAGACTTTGCTGTGGGAAAGTCTAGATTCCAAACCTGGTCATTTGGCAAGTTCCCATCTTAGGTGCTGGATAGGAGAGATGGGAATCATCTGTAAAGCTCTACTGGTTTTCCCCCCTTCTCTTCCTGAAGGAAAGAACAGGAGACTTGTAGAGAGCTAATCCATAACCTCTTTGCTGGTTGGTGGTGACTGTTGTTTTCCTGTGCTTCTAGTAGAGATCCCTGGGAGTACCTGTCTTGTCAGATGCTACCCCATAGAATGGATTATCTTGATCTCTATTGTAAGAGGTGTTGTTTTATGGCATCATAATTGCCCACAATTATGCCCATGGATATGGACATTGCGTTGCTTATTGCTTTTAAATATTTTCAGTAACATTTAACTAAAAGGAAATGGCTGAGGAAAGCACAGCCAGGGTATTTTATTGGACTCTGCAGTGTATGACAGTACTGGGATTTCTTAACAGCACTTGCTCAGGCAGCAAACTGACAAATAGTACAGAAAATATTTTTCTTTTTTGAGGGTAGTCTGTAGAAGTCACATCCTTCTTTTTATCGTGTTGATTCTGAACAGTAATGTAGGCTTGTAATATGCCTATTAACAATGCTTAACAATTCTGATTCAGTGATGGGATTTCTGCTTCGATGATGTAGTAAAAATAATAGGAGAAAATCTGCACAGAGAAATATAAAAAAAATCAACTCTTCTTCAAGTAATGAGCCACTTCAGAGCATGTTATGTAGTGTGGTTTATAAATGATATGTATGATTAAATTCACTAGGTGTTCTTAAACAGTTGATGTGTAATTCTTCTCATTATCTCTTAAATATCAAGACATATCTAAAATTATTTAAGCCTATATCCTTCATGACTTGCTTTGCATTAAGTGTATGAATAGCACCTTTGAAAGTAGCAGGGTTGCACACATACATAATGTTCTGCTGGGATGCAGTTAAGAATTTAAAACTCGTGCTTTAGAAGTAATTATACTGCATGCAGAAATCCTAAATCACAAGTGTGGTTGGTTACATGTGTCTCCACTCTTTAATTTAAATAATGAAGTTTCTCCTTCATGTCTCATCCAGTAAACTTGGTAACATCTGATATGCTCAGGAATGGCTAATGATAGACATTCCTAACATTTCAGAGACTTTCAAAATCCAGAACTTTTTGTTCAAGTAAAAAACATTTAGCCTATAGCTTAGGCACACCTCTCTGAAAATGTTGGATTAAGATTTTAAAATGTATTTGGCAGCAGCCAAATTGATACTGATGCCTTGAATGCTCAGAGCTTGTCTCTGAGCTGCAGCAAAATTAATTTTTCATGAGAATTCCTCTTTTGCTTTACCATTTATTTCCTTGGTGTGTGGGGCTTGGATACTTTTGCTTGGCATGTTCTTTGGTTGTGAAATTCACTTTCTATTTGCATGAGAGCTGCAGAGCAGCGTGCATTTCTAACTTTAAACCTGAATTTTTAAATTCGAATTATTAATATTCAATTGCATTTATTTTTGAAGTTGATTTGTTCAGTGCCCTAGAATGTTGCACAAAGGCTGCTTTTATTTGATTGGAAGTTCTGTAGAAGCCAGAAGTATTTGGGAGTGATCTTGAAGCCACACATCCTGAAACTAAACCACGGAAAGAACCACAGAAGAAAACCTGCTACAATGTGTATAGATTGATTGGGGGAAAATCTTCTGTGGGTGTGAAAACTAGAGATATTCTTATTCTTTATTGTATTAATTTGTAAAATTTTAAGGACATCATATTTTTCCCTCAAGATTTTTGTGAAGAAAGGATATGATGTCTTCAACAATCAGTTTTCTTTGCCAGTATCTACTAGAAGAGACTGCAGATGGGATAGAATTTATCATGGCATTTTCCCCTTTTACTCTTGAAAAAGGTACTCTCTATCACACAAGCTGATCACAGAATCACAGAATATCAGGGATTGGAAGGGAGATCAAGAGATCATCTAGTCCAAGATTACAGTTTGATGGGTAATAGAATGATAAGAAGTGTAAAGGAAATAAAAGCTGATTTTATTTGCAGGCTATACAGTGTCATCATCATGTGTTAGAGTGGGCCTAGTGATGCTTCTGTTAAGCATGTGTGATTGGTAGATAATGTTTCACATGAGATACCATTATTTTATAAGCCCTTGTGTAGGAGAGAAGACACTTTCAGCAGTTAGTCCACACAATGAAGTAAAGGAAATGGTAATTTTGGCTTCTTGAAAGCCTATCGCTTCACCTGGGTGGTTGGGACTTTCCTGTCCCTAAATACTTCTCTTTCATGAACAAACACAAGTCTAAAGGTGTGTGCTGTCTTCTTCATAGTATAGTTAATTCGGGAGATCTGAATTCAGAGTTACACATGCTGCTTAGAGAAATGTATTTGTGTCAAAAAGGTGTTTGTCTATGGAAAAATAGCCAGCTGTATTGGTAAATCACAAGCCATTCTTCCATTCTTGACATTGCTAAAAGCAGCTGTGCCAAAATTCTTCCTGGGAGAAAATGGAGAATTGTTTGATGTGGCCATGGCTCTTCAGGATAATGGTAATGTACTGTGGGAGCAGTGCAGCTGGGCTCTATCTACAAAATTTGCATGCATATTGAAGATTTTACTGTTGTAGCTTATCAACTATGTACATAATTTAAAAAATAAACATTGAATATATTGATATATATAAAGACATTAAGATTGCAAACTGGAGATTAGCAGTCCAAATTAAAAAATGTTTAAGATAATGTTATGAAAAAACAACCTTTTTTTCTGTGAGGTCCTATCCCTTTCTGTCCTATGCTGTTTTTCATTGTAGAGGATTTCTCTTGGGAGAGCCAGAGTCATGGTTTACAGATTTTCAGCTCTTGTATTTGTTATTTCCTTATTCCTGAAACTTGGAGTGTGCTTGTGCTGCTGCAGTAATCTTCAATTCGATTAAAGCAAAAGTGTGAGAAAGTGTGTCTCTGAGTTCAGGAACGGAGCAGGGTCAGATTTTTATATAGAATTAGCATCTATTGTTGATTTGTATGTGTACTGCTAGGAATTATTGATTTGCACTATCAGTTTGGTTTAAATATTTTTGTTTGTTCGAAAATAGCTATTGATTCCTAGGGATCGGTTTGTGATTTGCAGGCACTTGCCAGACAGCTCACCCAATGCGTTTCTGTGATTAAGTTGTTTGGGAGGTGCTCATTTTGAATTTTCATGGTGTGTGACTGGTCACCTAGCCCATACATTATTTTTTCATGTTTCACTTTTCAGCAGCAAGCTTTTGAATGATGAGTAACAGAGGAAATGAACACAGTTGCGCACAGGAATGGTGGCATATGAAATGCTTTGTACTTACCTTTGTATTAGTACTGTATTTCAATATTCCAAATAAACTAGTGGACTAGGCAGGAGTCTTCCTCTATGGTTTGTGTGGGGTGGCACAAAGTCCTGCTTCCCAGGTGTTAATTTGCTTCTTTGCTGTGAACTCAACTGGGAAATGGAAAAGACCTGACTTTTTCAGAATTAGTACAGTCTCTGATATATTCTGATATTACTACGTTAATCAACGTGTAAAATTCTGTGTAACCTGCAACAAAAGGTCATAAAAGTATTTGACTTGATTCTTTTAGTTGTAATGAGATGTTTTGGCATATACATGTTCACAAAACTTTTACAAGTGAGCTTTTAATAAAAAAGGTCAATCAACAAACTCCTAAATGGGGTCCAGGATGGCAGGACTAGGAGTAATGGATGCAAATTGGAAGAGGAGAGATTTAGGCTGGAGATAAGAAAGAGGTTCTCTCCTGTGAGGGTGGTGAGACACTGGAAGAAGTTGCCCAGAGAAGTTGTGGATGCCCCCTCCCTGGCGGTGTTTAAGGCCAGGCTGGATGAGACATTGAGCAACCTGGTCTAGTGGGAGGTGTCCATCCCCATGGCAGGGGGGTTGGAGCTAGATAATCTTTAAGGTCCCAAATCTCCCCTCTTCCAGTTTACATCCATTATTCCTAGTCTTGCCATTACATATCCTATTAAATGTTCTACTCCAGCCTTTCTGTAGCCCCCTTCAGGTACTGAGAAGCTACTCTGAGGTCACCCCTGAGCCTTCTCTTCTCCAGGCTGGACAACCTCAACTCCTTCAGCCTGTTCTCACAAGGGAGGTGCTCCAGCCCTCTCATCATCTTCATGGCCCTCCTCTGGACCCCCTACAACATCATGAAGTGTGTAAAGCAGAGGCTTTCAAATCCTTTCTTCTGTAGCAAGTTCAGCTGTGTCAGACAGCCTTGTTGTTTATCGGCTATATGACACACTGTACAAATAAAATTGTAGAGATAGTCATTTGGCAACTAAGTCTTAACTACAGCTGCTTCTGTGTAATACCAGATTTTAATTAGTATGAATTATGCAACTGGCTGAGTAATATTCTTTGATTTCTTTTCTATAAACATAACATTGCTTTTGTTATTTCCTTCAATATGCTAACTGCAGTGCTGGCAAAACAAACGTGCTGCTCAGAGGTGCCTTATATTTCTCTAGCATTTGTCATACACATAGGGCTGCATCTTCATATTCAAACCCCAAAGTGCTGGTAGGAACATCAGTTGTGTCGATGCAGCAACAATTATCAGAAGGAATACTGTAATTGTGTATTAGAAGAAAGAAGAACAGACTAACATTTCTACCTACAGAAAGACAAGACTTGCTTCCTGGGAGCATTTCCAGGCTTTGAAATAGCAATGTTTGCTGCTCTTCACTGTGATTTTCAGCTGAAGTTTTGTGGGTTTTTGGGAGCAGAAGAGCACTTGGAAGGGCAGCTGAGGGAACATGCAAATTTTCATACCAGTAACAATGACCTAATGCATTGCAGTGTATTACTAGGCCTATTCCTCATGTAGAACCATGTAAAAATTGCAAACCGTCCAGTAATTGAGGGCCTTAAAATTGAGGACTAAAGGATAAACTGATTCTCATTCTCTCATCCTTATTCTCTGAGCAGCCTGGTCTAGTGGGAGGTGTCTGTCCCTGGTTGGAACATGATGATCTTTAAGGTCCCTTCCAACCCGAACTATTCTGTGATTTCTTCAGTTGTGCTGGGTCACTGTTACTCAGATAAATCAGAACAAAGAATATTGTTAATAGGGGTAAGAAATAATTATTTTCTTCAGAATGCCTGTTCTGTAGTAATTTCTGCATCCTCTGCATGTTTTCCAGGTCTTTGTACCACTAGTTCTCGATATGCAGCTAGAAAAAAATCAGATTTGTCATTTTAGCCAAAGGTCTAAAATAACTTGTTGTAGAACCATTTTCAATTGAGCCTTCAAAACATTAAAAATCCATGGAGCCATGTGTGAGAGGAGTTCAAGTACTTTTTCTGCATGAGAGGGTCTTATTTGAAAGCTAGTGATGGCATCAGGAAGCTTTCTCATTGCTGCAGCAGGTTTTGTATTAAGCATTTTGTTTAAAGATATTTTAATGAAGAATTTGTATTATCTCTCATGTGTACCAGTCTGTAGTGGATAATTGCACTATGCAATGTGTTAGAATTAATCACTATTTCTTTTTGGGTAAATTACCTATGCATTTATAAAGTTTTATTCAGGCTTAAGAATTCCCAGGAGGTAAATCAGAAGAAGGTATCTAAGCTTGATAAAGTGAATTTCAGTTTCTCCAGCTGCATAATACCTAAACATTGAAAAATTTAAGATTTGTAGAGCTTTGCTTTTGGAGGATCTAGAGAGTGATGTATATACCAGAATGGTTTGTGAACACTGAAGTGGAAATCTATAAAATCTGTGCTGCCTGAGGTTTTGGGAAAAATTGGACAAGGAGTGGTATTTTGGAATATTTGTAGTTTCCAGCATCCTTAGGTAAGGTGAAGTAAATTTGACAGTCCTCAAGAGAGATAGTTACTAATTCTCCTAATCCCCTGAAGGAAGGCACCTTATGTGACTGGCTAATTATTAAAATAGTCCATTTTTCTCCAGCTGTTGTTTTTCTGGGTAAACAAATTGCTAAGTTCAATTGGCTTCCATTTGCACTTCACTGCTTCTTGACAGCAAACATTAAAAATGAGCTGCCTCAGAGTGTTCATAATCTCCAAGGGAAGAAGAAGCAAATGGATGCATCTGAATAATAAAATTAAAGTAAAATAAATGCCTCTAATTTTTAATACTGGTTTGTACAAAATCTGGTGCTTAATTTTGAGTGCAAAGCTCCTTTTTCAATGAGCTAATATAAAGGTTAGATTATAATCTTTTTTGTAGTCAGGAAGGCAGAGAAAACCCTTCATCACTGTTTCAAATCAGTTTCTTTTGCAATGAAAATTGTTTCCCAAGAAGTGCAAGGTAATTTAAAGGTCAAAACAAGGGCAAGAGATACCTCATTTAGAAATGGTTCAAAGCAGGTAAACCAGTGGAAAAAACTGTGCTGAAATGTGTTCTAATTAAGTATTTGATTTTTTTCCTTCATATTACAGGGGACACAAATCCATCAGCACACCTGTACCAATAGTCTTCCTATAGGAATTTGTCTAGTGGTTGCTCTCAGTCACACTTCTGCTATGAAGTACTGGTCTGTATTATTATAAGTACAAGCTTTTCAGCTTTTCTTTACATGTCAGATCAGGGGAAGATAATTACTAAGTAAAGGTTGTTAAGCAATCAAATTCTATAAGGGAGTTCCAAAATCTCAGCCAATAAATAGCTACAGGCTACTAGCTTGTCAAGAGTAGCTATTTTAATTGCCAAATTAATTTTTTAAAGCTTCCTTTAAAAAGGAAAGGCAAAGGAAATGAACAAAAAAACCCTGAATAAGCTTGACTGTTAAAGTGTTATATGTTAATTTGTTCTGTCCTCCATTTCCCTTTGATTCCACTTTTCACGTGAAAGATTTTGCAAAATAAATCATGCAGTTTTGGGATTCTACCTTATCTATATGTGCAGGCAGCAGGAAAGTGAATGGAAATAAGAGAAGCAATTAATAGCCAGGGCACATAATACCCTGAGCCTTGTGAAACCTGCTGGAATAAAAAGGGTTTCCACATGAGATCAATGAAATTATTGCAGTGTTGAGAGGAAGATGGCAACAGGTCATCCTCCAGTTTAGACGTTCAGGCTTGTGAAGGTGTTTTGGTTATTGTATTCTTTTGTGTTCTGTTGCACAAATATTTTGATGAAATAGAAAGTATTCTTGTTGCAATAAAATCCAGTGGTAAGGATACCTTAGAAATAATATTGTTTGGTGAATTTTCCTATCTTAATAAAATACTAATAAAGTACCCTACGGCAGTACAACCATCTGTATTATTTTTAAAAATGTGAACTAAAGGCAAGACTTTTGCAAAAGCTGTCTTTCTCATCATTAATTTCAAGTTATGATAGGAAGTGTATGCGATCTTACTCTCATATAATGCTAATGCTAAAATTGGTGCACTCAGAGCTTAAGACAAAATAAATGGCAATTTGCAGAAGCATAACATTATGTTCAGTCATTCTAGCACTTGTTAGAAATTCATATATGTGTTCTTCTTACTCCCTCTTCATGTCTTCATGCTTGATCTCTCATCCACCCTTCTGATCATAAGCCAAGACTTCACTCTTACTGACTAATGCACATTTATATACACATGATCTCATATGCATACATTAAAATATATATGCTGGTGAATTTAATTTCTGGCAGTAGGCTTTATCTCTTTGGGGCTTATTAGAGAAAGAGGTGGGGAATACCAGGAATTAATGAGATTGCAGTAATGTTGAGAAAGGAGAAGGGAAAAGCTGTGATGAGAGTGGAATAAATTTTTGGGTGTTTCAAGGCTGCAGTGGGCACTGGGGAACATACTCAAGAAGCTAATGGAAGGCAGTAATTCATTAATGCTTTATTTTAAATATTTATGAAAGTAATGTGTTTTCAGATAATTCTGTGAGGTGGGGAATTTAATGAGGCAGAAATATTCAGGGGAAATAACATAACTAAATGATATGTCAGAGTTTACTAATTGTGTTTGATCTGGATTGGCCACTTCAAGCTATATAAAGTGAATAGATTCTTGCAATACAGGATATCTCTGAATGCAAGTTGCATCCAGATGATCCCACAGTTTGGGGGAAAGGATGAGCTGAAAGATTCTTGTGTCAAGCATGACATTTGTGACATATATTTTGGCTGATGTTAATAATTCAGTAGCCTGTGCAGATGACTGTGCTAATCCTGAGTGATAAAAATGGGGAAAACTGGCTATAGAAAACTACATTGCTGAAGTGCTCTTTGCTTTGTCAGCTGTCTGCATTCTAGATCATAGTAAGCTTAATATTTAGGAATGAACAGCAGATGTGGTAGAAACAAGAGCTGGGCACTTTTCTCCCCTTCTGCTTGTCTCTTATGATTTACATCAAGCTGTCATAATAATGGTATGGTACATGCTCAGCCTTATGCTAACAGCTTTCTGGAGATGATATACTATTCCCTTTGGGCAGCCTGCGTGCCAGCATTTGGCATATGCACAAAGGGAGGAACTGAGAAGGGGAGAGTGGGTATTCCTGTGTTCAGCAAATATCTGGGTAAATACAAGCCAGCAGGCTATTTCATATGGCTTAGTGATAGCTTCATATTTTTTTACTCATCTCCTTAAAAAGACAGAGAACTGATTAGACCTCACATACATTTTTCACAATATTTAAACCAGAAATGCATAAGGCCATCTGAAGCTCTATACTACATGCTGTTCAGGGGTTATTTTATTGTGATTGAGGTTACCTGAGGTTTGGAAAAATACCTCTGTGAAGTGTGATGGTATTGGACAGCGAGATTGTGTAAAGTGAGCAATATATGGGAGAGCAGTGGTGGCTCACACAGCAGCTTGCGGGATGTGGCTTGCTCACCACTCTTAGCTAGCCTCCATGTTTTTTATTTGTATATACAGGATCTGAAGTATATAGAATCATAGAATGGGTTTGGTTGGAAGAGACCTTAAAGATCATGTAGTTCCAACACTCCTGCCATAGGCAGGGACACCTCCCACTAGACCAGGTTGCTGAATGCCTCAATCAGCCTGGCCTTAAACACTTCCAGGGAGTGGGCATCCACAACCTCTCTGGGCAACCTGTTCCAGTGTCTCACCACACTCACAATAAAGAACTGTGAATTCAATGATGTTAAGTAAACTGTTTATGAAAAAGAGTATTTCCCATGTGAATTAAGAAAGAAAAGTCCTGACTGATAGGTCTGATACAGCCTGCAATTTCTTGCTTTTGGAAGCTTCCCCCTACCAGCTTCCTTGGGACAATATTTGGTCCTATTTGAAACTAAGAAAGATGGCAGCTCTTTGTAACTTTGCATTGCTCATCCCTGCTACAGAAGTTTAGGCAGACAGAGTCCCCAAACTTCTATTCATTGCTCAATCCCTACTTTTGTATCTGTGGAGCCAGGGTAAGTGTAGACCACAGTCTCTACAAAAGGTAGAGTATCCACAGAATTACAGGAAAAAACTTTTTCACAATGAGAGTGACAGAACAGTGGCACAGGCTGCCCAGAGAGGGTGTGGGGTCTCCATCTCTGGAGGCATTCAAACCCCACCTGGACACCTTCCTTCCTGTGTGATGTGATCTGGTTGTTCCTGCTCCAGCAGTGGGATTGGACTAAATGATCTCTTAAGGTTCCTTCCAATCCCTGATACTCTGTGAAAAGATTATAGAGATAATTTGAGTTTCTGATGTTACTGTGAAGCACTGTAGAAGTGGTCCAAACCTGTGTTATCTTTTTAGCAGTCTCTGTACAGGTGCTTTTCCACTCAGGAATGTTTGTGAAACGTTTCTTCTAGCTTATTACAGCATCTCTTCAGGAGTCTGAAATAAATATGGATTATTACACACAGCCACGAATTCTAGACAGTGGTTTCATTAAGAAGTTAGTGTAGTAGTGACTGTGGTGAAGTGATTAATTTTCACACTGATCTGGCATCTTATAAACAACCTGTGTTGTGTAGGTGAGTGTAAGAAAACACTCACTGTACATGGTCTTGTTTGAAACCTTTTTTTGGGGTTCCGCTGGGGGGCCAAGGACTGCTAATAAACATATTGAATGTATTGAAAAAAGTCTGTAAATAGTTATAATTAGGAAGCTAAGGTTGTCTACTGGTAAGATAAATCCCTATGCGGAATGTGGCAGATTAGCTGTCTGCTCTATTCCTCATCCTCAGAGTATGCAGGAAAGCAGCAGTCTCTTGCTGGCATGGTTTCCCTGGCTTTTGCAGACAAAGTGGAATTTGAAGGAGCTTTGAAGCTGCTCAAATTTACATCAGAGAATAAGTATGTTCAGTGTATTCCTGAAAGGCTTTTTGTTAGTGTGTTGAAAGAATCCTTTTTTTCTGGCCTCTGGCAAAACATTTTAAAAAATGCATTGATTTGTAATGAATCTGTCTCACAAACAGTAAAATCCCTTATGAAAATAAAATATAAATTCACCCTCTAATATTCTTTCACTTATGTTTTTCAAAACCAAATACTGCAAGGTCTCTGTCTGAGCATCTGTAGGAGAGTTTGGAAAATGGATGTGTTACTGTACCTTACTGTAAGGTGCAGCTGGGAACATCTGGTTTTGCTTTTGCAGTTTGAATTCTGTGCATATTTCTGTATAAGCTTCAGAGAAAGAATGAAACTCAGACCTGATTGTGTGTGTGCTTAAAACCATGACAGGGTGGATGAATATGTTCTCGGAATTATTTTCCTTTGCTGTGCAAATTTGCTGTTCATTTCTGTTTTCTGATTTTGCCTATACCCTGAAGCTGAGACTTCTTTGATTTCCAATACACCATGGGTTTTGGAAAGCTCTTTGAATTAGAGCTAACTGTCATTTTTCTTTTTAAGGCCTCCCAGTCTGGGCATCCACAAGTGGATCATGGACTGATATATCTTATTGCTTAGAAATGTATCAGTTGTAGTAAATTGTGTGTGACTTCAAGAGATGTGATTTCCAAATACACTCAAGGAACAGAAGGCTTAGTAATAGAGAAGAAATGGCTGAGTAATAATTACAGTCCTATTAATTTTGGATGAGCTGTAGCACATAGTGCATTGATTGTTGGGTGATCTGTTTCGGCAAAGGAGGACTAAAAGGGGAAAAAGCCAGCAGACAGGATATCTGATCCTATTTGCAAACCCTATTTTAATCTGTCTTTAAAATACTGTGTGTAAAAACACCTTGTGGATTTTTCATACCAAGTGGATTCTATTTTTGGCAGACCTTCTTTAACACATTTGAAAATATTCTAATCACTGTATCATTCTGAAGGGTGCTGAATGTCACATTAGCAACCAGCTATTTACCAGTTTCTGCTGGCACTGTGTGAAAGTATTTCATCATCTTTAATTTCCTTGTAAACAAGTATTTTCATCAACATCAGAGTGCTGTTATTCTTGTCTAGTTGCACCTGTCTTTCCATCAATTTCCATATCTGCAATATTCATGGAGTATCCAGCAAGCAACAACAGTCTTAGGTGTATTCTGCATCTCAACTGAAAATGGGGCCATTGCATCTAATGGTGCTGAGAGAGAAGACTCAACAGGGCAATGACTATAGAATCATAGAATGGTTTGGGTTGGAAGAGACCTTAAAGGTCCTCTAGTTCCAACGCTCCTGCCGTGGACAGAGACACCTCCCACTAGACCAGGTTGCTCAATGCCTCATCCAGCCTGGCCTTAAACACCTCCAGGGATTCCAGGGCATCCATAACCTCTCTGGTCAACCTACTGA
>VZTY01026769.1:77188-132093 GCA_013400935.1 Turnix velox
CCCAACTCCTTCAGCCTGTCCTCAGAATGGAGGTGCTCAAGCCCTCTCATCATCTTCATGGCCCTCCTCTGGATACTTGTAATTCAGCAGCACTTACAAAGGTGTTACCAGCCACAAGGCTACCAGGTAATAACGCCAAACACTAGGCTTTTTTGCCCCCAAGAGCTTTTTAGTCCCATAGGCCACTGTGAACTGATGCATGCCCTTCCCATGGATAAAGTTATTCCTTATGAAATCCACAGGAATATTTTTCCTCACAGATACTGTCCTGTTGAGCAGGGATTCTTTATTGCAGTGCTGGATGTGCAGGGGATTGCTCCAGCCATTTGCATGTGCCAATAAAAGGAGGTTTTTGGAATTTGTACACCTCTAAAATGCTTTCTTATACATTATTATCTCAGAAATCACTGTCTTATTTATGAATATTTATGAGTCCAGTCTCTCAGGTCTCCTCTGGCAGAGAAAGCAATCATGGACCAGTGCAAGCTGTCTTCTTCTGGCTGGCTAGACTTGCTATCTACTTGTTCTTTAAAAAGCTGACCCAAGGACTTAGCTAAGCAGTATTTACATATCAATTGCACTTCTTAACTCTGAACATCTGAGCAGCCTGATCTAGTGGGAGGTTTCCCTGCCCATGGCAGGGGAGTTGGAACTTGATGACCTTTAAGGTCTCTTCCAACCCAAACTATTCTATGATCTGTGACTTCAGCGTGAGGGTGCCTAACTTTTCACTTGTTTCAGGGCTTGGCTATTTTAATTCCCTGTTTCATAATGAAGGCAATATTTCAGACTGTGGCCTCTTTTCTCACTCTTGCATAGGTGCAGATATACTTAATAGAGCACAGTTTCCCATCTTCCTTGATTGAGAGCTGCCTTTGTCAAAATCAGAGTGAAACCTGCTCCTTTCAATGTGCGTAGGGGTGAACTTAAATTTTCTCTACAGATGGCAATGGAAGTTTTGTCTTTCCTTCATTTTTTCCTTTCAGCTTGAACAGTATTCAAATAAAGGCCATGGAATCATTCCCTCTCACCAGTTCTTGTTATTCTGCCTGTGAGGGGACATGTGAGTACTCACAGCACAGCTGATAACTCCAAGGCATCTCATCCTGGATCCAGCTTCTGCCAGCTGTTCTGTGTGCAACTCTGATACAAGCCTTTTGCTTTGCTCTTGGGTCATTTCACAGCAAAGGGAAAGAACAGGGATATTATAAATAGCCAGTCATTCTCTGTTATGGAGAACTCTTGGTCCTTGGGGGCAAATAAGCAGAATGAAGTACTAGCATGATACTAACTCACAAAATATTTTCCTGAGAGGATATCTGGAGTTTATCCATATTGCTTCTGAAGCTCTTAGAGCAACTTTTATTCTTAAGATTCAAAATTGTTTGGCTGTACAGTACATTCTGTCAGGTACCTCAGTTTTTTGGGATATCATTTAAGTTGCGGTTCATCTAAACCTTATTTTAATGTCCCATGCTCAGGATTACTGAAATAATGGCTTCATAAACATTTCAGGTTTAAAAAAATGCGGTTATTTTTCTGGCCATTGTTTGAATGTGTTTGCATTCCACTCAATGTTACTTTCCTTACTTATCAAATACATTTTGTTTAGAAGTAAATGAATTTTTTCTTCAACTGGATTCAGACCAAAGCTGTCAGATCAAGTAGAGAGCTATCCCAAAGCAAATCCATTAGTTTCAAGCAAGTGTGCGGTGCAATAACATTATTGCAGCCTTAATGATTTCCAACATAATAACAAGGTGGCCCTTTGGTGAGAAGATAGAATGCAGACCGCTTGTAAACTGGGTGAATGCTGTATAACTATGGAAAATCAAATATATTTCAAACAAAAGAATATAAAATTTAGATAAATTATTGGCTCCCATAGGAGCAGAGTAGAGGGACAGAATCAGTTTCCTTGATAGGTGTAAGTAAGATCCATTGTTTCACTCATGAGGGTTGACTACACAGTCACAAGGTTTCAGTATGTTGCTAATTTCAGTGACTGATCAAGCATTTAGAATATAAATTGCTAATATTCATAGAATCATAGGACACCTCCCATTAGCCCAGATTGCTCAATGCCTCATTCAGCCTGGCATTAAACACCTCCAGGGAGGGGGCATCCACAGCCTCTCTGGGCAGCCTCTTCCAGTGTCTCACCACCATCGCAGAAAAGAATTCCTTTTTTATATTTAGCCTGAATCTCCCCTCTTCCAATTTGCATCCTTTGAAATGTTTCCACCCTAAGCTTAGTTAATTTATTTATCTCACAATTCTTTTTAATTTAAAAAGAAAGAAATACATACTTGAGCTTGTGGTGTGTATCTACAGCTGCTCCTAAAATGGAGAGTTTTTTTCCTCCTTATAAATTCAGATAGACAAGCAATTGAAAGCTTTCATAACAAAAAATCCCATCAGTTTTGAACTGCTAGCCCAGGTACAAACTTCTAGCCTGATTTGATTTGAAATTGTTTGATAGTAAATGTGAAAAGTTGAAGGCAAAATTCTTTAAAGCCTACCCAGCATGGTTTGGGCTCTTGCCCAAGTAATGGTGAAAAATGAAGGTGGTTTTTCACCCTGTGTTTTTGCCTTTATGTGTAAAATAGTGGTCTTGGCACAGCTGCAAACTGAAGACAAGTGTTTTGTAATCCCATTTGCTAGACAAGCACAGGGCTTGGATCCAGAGATAATTCACTCACTTCTGTCATTGTTTTCAACAATGTTCTTTTGGTACTTAAGAAAGCTGAATAAGATTGGATTTCATGCAAGATGGACCACAAATTTAAAAAAAAAAACAACCCACCGTCAACAAAGCGACAATAACACAGTTGTTTGCCTTAAATGTATCAATTGTCAATTAAACATAATGTTGCTTAATGTTCTGTTATTTTGGGGGTTTTTTGGGGGAAAGAAATGTGTCTGAAGACGGAAGCACAATCAATATGAAATCTATTAAGAAGTATACTAATTGCCCTTTATGTATTTCGAAAGTACAGCTGTGATTCTAATCTTATGAAAAAATTAATTCCATTTGTTCCAAGCAATACAGAATCCCTTCTGATGTGCTGCTTACTAAAAAATATTAGGCAGTAGTAAAAAATATTAATTCGATAGCTACTGCTAGTGGCAATAATTTTGGTCATGGAGATTATATACCCAGTAAAGCATTTCTTATTCCAGCTCTTTTTACACATTTCAAACTAAGAAGAAAATGCAAATAAAGCCCTATCAGCATTGCATCTTCTAATGGGAAAAAATCCTCAGCCTGCAATAGTCGATGGGACTTTTTGCTGCCATCTTTAGTGAATTAAACACCTTTTTCTTGCTCAATACTTGTTCATTTTTAATTATTTCATACACTTCACGATAGGTTATGTGAAGTGTATGAAGGAAAGAATAGAGTTGAGACAGTACTTGAACCAGCTTGTCCATTTAGTGGGAATATTTAATGTAGTATCTGACTTAAATCCTCTACTGTAATTTAAGCTTGTTACTTGTCATGCTGGCAATGAACATGATATACAGTTTACTTCTGTTTTCTACCCACCAATCTTTTCTCCAGTACAGAAAACTAAGCCGAATTCTTTTCAGCAGAGGTCAGATTTTCTAACTATCAGATAACCTGATGATTTTTTCTGGATTTTATCCTCTTTTTTCCTCATCTTTCTTGAATGGGATACTGTAAATCAGCTACAGCATTATTGCCTGTGTTGTGATGAATTACCAAATTTAATCAAATCTATTTCACCTTTTTATGTCTGACACATCTACTTCTCTGTGACATGTACCAAACCACCTATTAATATAGTTGTTGGGGTTTTCTGCTATCCTGTATTTTCATTGTAGCACTTTATACTCACACTTTGTGCACTATATTACATATATTTCAAGAAATTTGTTTGTTTTCCCAAGACTTTTCTTACAATTTAGTCAGAAATAGTTTTATTAGAAGACAACCTTATACTTCCCAAAAGTATGTCATCCTTTTGTGGAATCGACAGTGCTATTAACAAAGGAAAAAATAAGCAAGTTTTTATTTTTGGCTCTGGCCAAAATAAGAGTTGGCTTTGAGAAAATAACATTGATTCCAGTTGAATTTTTCTTTTCAACTGCACAGAAAATCTGCTGAACAAATGGAAACCATCCAAATAGAACATGACAGAAAACTTCCTTTAATTTTCAAATCCATCCTAGCTAAATAGTAAGAGCAGTGGTGGCAGGATGTTTTCCAGCATTGTTCAATGAGCTGGTGCCTATGGCTGCTGGTTCCCAGTGATGCATTCAGGACCTGGGCTACCAGAGGAAGAACTAACATCTGTGCAGCTACCAGATACACAGCTTCCCTTTTAGGGACTGTTACTTTTGACACCTAAGTGGTCTACTGTTTATCTAAAGGTAAGTGGGAAATTAAGAAAATAGCAACCACATCTGGAATATTGTGTCCAGTAAAAAAATAGCAACCACATCTGGAATATTGTGTCCAGTTCTGGGACTCAGTTGAAGAAGGACAGGGAATTGCTTAAGTCAGTCCAGCACAGAGCCACAAAGACGATGAAGGGATTGGAGCATCTCCCTTATGAGGAAAGGCTGAGGGAGCTGGGTCTCTTTAGCTTGGAGAAGAGTAGACTGAGGGGTGACCTCATTAATGTCTATATATATGTAAAGGGAGAATGTCAGGAGGATGGAGCCAGGGTCTTCTCAGTGGCAACCCATCACAGGACTTGGGCCAATGGGTACAAGCTGGAACACAGAAGGTCCCACAGAAATATACGAAAAAACTTATTCACAGTGAAGTTGGAGAGAACAGCGGCACAGACTGCTCAGTGAGGGTGTGGGGTCTCCTTCTCTGGAGACATTCAGACCCTGGCTGGACACCTTCCTATGTGACATGATCTGGTTGTTTGTGCTTCAGCAGGGGGATAGGGCTATATGATCTCCTGAGATCCCTTCTAATCTCTGGCATTCTGTGATTTGCAATAGCTTAACAAATCTCCTTACTTATATGAACTGCTTTGAACTGGTAGTTCAGAAGCAACATGTTTTTAAGAAGTGTCCTGTTATTATACAAGTTAAATCTCTTTTTGCAAGAATGTTTGGAGTGAAAGTGTCTTCTCATGTTTGGCCTGCATTTATTTGAAGTTATTGATAGATTTTACACCTCACATCTGCTATTTTCTTCCTTAAGGAACATTTCAGAAGAAATCTCTCTCCTTGTTATTTAAATAAAGAAAAAGAAGAGTTCTTCACATACATCTTCCTATATGTTTATTTACATATTTTATTTTCAGTTAGTTTTGGGAAAAATCTGATACAGCCTCTAATTCTGTATTCCTAGTCATTGTGCTACTACTTCAGGAAGTTACAGTAAGATAAGCTCATCTCCTGGAGTTTTTCTCATGCCTTGCTGAAGTTCTTAAAGGTACTTACATGATTTCTAGTACTATTGTCAACATCTTATTGATTTAGGGAGGTTAAAACTATTTTTTTAAGAATCTTCATTATTTTGTTGCTAAAGAGTGAGCCAAGAATGATAGCTGTTAATTCTTTCACAAATAAAATCCTTTATAGCATTCTTTCTGTTTATGCACAGAGCTGCTGATGACTGAATGGAAATAGGATTTAGTGGGATTTAATAATATTCTTAGTAGAAAGGCTTAACTTAATATACAAACTCTAGTGGGAATTTTCTTTCCCAAAGATATTTTTATTACAATTTACATATTTTCAAGTACAAAAAACAGAGCTCTCAAGGAAGGAAATTTAGTCCCATCAAAGTACTATTGTATTAAACATAGATCATTATAGAAGCTGCATACTAACCTCACAAGGATAAAAGGTGGGCTTATTTATTTTTAAACTTTGAAGTGCCACAAAGATGACACTTCAAGAAATGAAGAAGAGAGGGCTGGAGCACCTCACTTCTGAGGACAGGCTGAAGGAGTTGGGGTTGTCCAGCCTGGAGGAGAGAAGGCTCACGAGAGATCTCATGGTAGCTTATCAATACCTGAAGGAGGCTACATAAAGGCTGAAGTAGGATGCAAATTGGAAGAGGAGAGATTAAGCTGGATATAAGAAAGAAATTCTGTCGTGAGACACTGGAAGAAGTTGCCCAGAGAGGTTGTGGATGCCCCCTCCCTGGAGGTGTTTAAGGCCAGGCTGGGTGAGGCATTGAGCAGCCTGGTCTAGTGGGTGGTGTCCCTGCCCATGGCAGGGGGGTTGGAACTTGATGGTCTTTAAGGTCTTAAATTAATCAAAGTCAGTCTGTGGGTGAGATAGCCTTTAGGACACAAGCAAAATACAGGCTGTATAAAAATAGTCCCATCCATGAACTAACAAGCCACTGAAATACATGCCACTGAGATTGAAACTGTTGAGTTAAAAGTAACACTTTGGCAATGAACAAGGGCCTCATTACTTCATTAAAAACAAAGCAGAAAAAGCCATTAAAAGTTTAAGAGTGTGGTAACTAAACTTTAGGGCAGATACTTGCGTCTGCAGAAGGGCTAATAATGATACACTGATTGAGGTAATGAAAATATGACATAAACTCCTGGTGAGGCTTAAGTTGACCTGTTTGGACAGTTCTTTGTCCAAGCTGCTCGGCCTGAAGAATGTGATGTTTAAAAATTTCCTTTCTTTCCTGACAGAATGGGAAACTCTTAATTAGAGTCTAAATTGCCTTGCAGTCCTGTGTGTGCTCTTTCTCCAGGAATGAGCTACTGTTTGAGCTGCAGTAATAAGTAAAAGCCATTTTCCTGTATGCTTTACACTAAAAGGCACTTGTCTGACAGTGCTAAACTAACTCAGCTAAACTGACAATGATGATCTTGTGTGACCATTATACCTTTCAAGGTGTCAGTAAGCCTAGTTTACCTGGATGAGAGAACTTAAATGGCCTGTCTGCATGGTGTGACATAGGGTTGGAGCTTAACTCAAAGGGCATAAGCACCTAAAACAGGATGCACACTCAATTACTGTGATACCTGATTTCCTGAAGATGGAAGTGTTGCTGGCTGTCCTGGAGAAAGATGACTCTAATTAAATTTCTCACCATTGCAGATATGAAACAAAGTATTTCCTTAAAAATAAATAGATAAAAGGCAACAAAGTTACCTTGAATCTGTTTTAAATTATTTCTGTAGATCATCCCAGGATATACAATCAGTACAGCTTGTGGGCACTTTTATGGGCGCACTTGAGCTAAGTTTTACTTAAGTGGGAATATAAATTTGGGCATTCTTCAGATGAAGTTTGCTGTGCTATAAATCTTTCATGCAGTTTTATTTCTATCTGAACAGCCCTTCATTAAAACTCACACTGCAAGATGAGACAGGTTGGGATGGGTTTAGATGAAGATCAAGAATATTAGAACAAAGAAAAGAAGAGAAAATAGTCCACTATGCTTTGTACTGTGGTTGGTAGTGTGAGGGGAACTGAGGGACTGACTTCAGGAAACTTAAGAAAATCAAGATTAGTGCAATTCAGTCCAGGGGCAGGGACACCTCCCACTTGACCAGGTTGCTCAAGGCCTCACCCAGCTTGGCCTTAAACACCTCCAGGGAGGGGGCATCCACAACCTCTCTGGGCAACCTGTTCCAGTGTCTTGCCATCCTCACAGTAAAGAACTTCTTTCTTACATCTAACCTGAATCTCCCCTCTTCCAATTTACATCCATTATTTATAGTCCTTCCATCACATATCCTATTAAAAAGTCCTACCCTAGAATGCCCCAAATCATTCAAACTAACAGTGTACATAAAGTACAGCAGTTGACACCAATTTGCACAAAAAAACATTTTCCCTGTTCTCTTCAAAATTCGAAGGGAACAGTATTTATATTAGAAGAGTTCTTGCCTGTGTACACCTGATCACCTTGGCTTAGACTGGGAATGAAAGGATGCAGATTTAATTTATTGTTTAAACTATTTATGCAGCCCAGCTTGGACTTGGGCCTGTACATCTGCTGAAGGGAGCAACATCTGCTATTAACTGACATGCAAACACTCCATTCCATCTGGCTGCAGATACAGATAGAATGATAGAATGGTTTGGGTTGGAAGTGACCTTAAAGATCATCTAGTTCCAACCCCCCTGCCATGGACAAGGACTCCTCCCACTAGACCAGGTTGCTCAGTACCTCATCCCGCCTGGCCTTGAACACCCCTGGGGAGGGGCCATCCACCGCCTCCCCAGACAACCTCTTCCAGTGTCTCACCACCCTCACAGGAAAGAACTTCTTTCTTATATCTAGCCTGTTTTAGCTCTTTTGACCCTGCTGCTGCTTTGCTGTTTACCATGCTCTGGATCCCTGTGACTCTCTCCTCCATCTCTTGATGCACTGGATAGCACACTCTAGAAGCTTAAAATAATCTGTTCTCACCACTGAGACCAAAAAGGAGCAGAGAATTCTAGGCAAGAACTCTTTACACAAGTCTGAAATCAATGTCACCCTTTGATGCTTTGCTGTCTTAACTGTAAGTATTTTCATCTTAAAGGATTGCTTACCATTTATTTTAAAATAAAGAGATATGGAATCAAAGCTTGAAATACACAGCAATTTATAAATACCACTGGAAATGCAGTTTCAGTATTCTGAGTTCTTTCAAAGAAAGAACAAAAGTATAAGGCATATAAGGTTTATAGATAAGTGTACCTGCCTTTGAGTGTAACAATACTTGAAGGTAGTTGACTTATAAATGAGCAAAAATTACTCTCATAAGCTCATCTGCAGTCTTTAATGGAGAGCTGTGTTTGGATGTCAGAGAATCATAGAGTTGGAAGGGACCTTCAAAGGCCATCTAGTCCAACTTTCTGCAGTGATAGGGACATCCTGCATTAGACGAGGTTACTCAGAGCCTCAGTAAGCATGGCCCTGAATGTCTCCAGGGTTGGGGCCCCCACCATCTCTCTGGGCAACCTCTTCCAGTGCCTTCCAGTGTTTTAAGCAAAAATAATCACTTCCATGTCCATCATGGAGATGATTGTGGTTTAAGTATCTGTATACCTCCAGCATGTTCTGATTACCAGATCCAGAAGAGTCTTTGGCTTACCTTTAGGGACACCGTGTTAGGAATGTAATTTCTGCTGTGAGCTGGATAGGGCTTAATGTACTGAACTGGTGTAAAGCTCAGATGAGCTGTTGATAGAAAGATTCCATTAGCTTCAGAAAGATGCAGCTGGCTGTGGAGAGTTGGTTTTGATGGTGGTTGTCTAGGGAGGTATCAGCTGGGATTTCTGCCAGGAGAAAATGCTGGGATTATCTGGTTAGGGTATACAGTCCACAGCATGAAGCAGTAGCTGTACTGTTGTCACTGCAGGCTGAGGTAAGAAAAAATGAGCATTTGTGACCCAGTGGATTCTTGCTGTTTAGGATCAACATAGGGACTGTATAAATGTCAATTCAGTGTCATTACAGTGGTCCCAAAGCTCTGCAGCTGCAGCCCTCACTGGCTTCTTGTGGAAAGAAGCCCAAATGCTCAGGATTGCTTTCTGAATGCTGGGGATGTAGACTAAGATTCCCAGAAATGAATGTTTGTATGATTTAAAGAAAGATCCCTGCCCGCCCAAATGATTTCCCAAAACCCTTTTAGACTAGCATAAAAATCACAGCATCACAGAACTGGAAAGGACCTTCGAAGACCATCCAGTCCAACTCCCTTCAGTGACAGGATCATTCTGCCCTAGATGAGGTTGCTCAGAGCCTCAGCAAGCCTGGCCTTGGATATCTCCAGGGATGGAGGGTCTCCACTGCCTCTCTGGGTAACCTGTGCCCGTGTCTCACCACCCTCATGGGGAAGATCTTCTTCCTCATGTCTCATCTAACCCTGCCCTGCTCTACTTTCAAACCACTGCCCCATGTGCTGATACTGTGCTCCCTGGCAAACAATCCTCCCCAGCTTTCCTGGAGCTCCTTCAGGCACTGGGAGGCTGCTGTGAGGTCTCCCTGGAGTCTTTTCCAGGCTGAACTGCCCCAGCTCTCTCAGCCTGTCCTTGAGGAAGTGCTCCTGCCCTCACATCATCCTCATTGTCCTCCTCTGGACCCTCTCCAACAGATCCATGTTCTTCCATTTTTCACCCCAGTTCGCCTCTCAGCAGGTTCCTTGTACTGCTCCTTCTCCCCCTCTCCTGTCTCTACTCTTACCAGCCCTTTTCTCCCCAAATCCTACATACCTGGGCTTCATTGGAGACTCCTCCCCTCCCCAGCTGTTCCCACGTTGCCTCCTCTGCCTCTCCCCTGTATAACATCGGAAGGGAAGAGCAACAGCCACCATTTTCCCCCCTATGGGGCCTGAGGGATGCTACTCTTGGTGTTTCTTCTGCAGGACGTGCCACTGGGGAGTTGCCACATCCCAAGGGGACATGGTGGGAGGAGAAAGGCTGGGGGGCCTGCTGGCCCCCACCTGGTTAGGCAGGGGAGAGGGTTGGTGGCCACCTCAGTGGAGCTCCAGTGTGCTTTGGGGTTATGGTGGGGGCTCTGGGGTGAGGAGGGACATGGGTGAGGTAGAAGCCCCTGGGGGATATCCCAGTCTCCTGTAGAAGGAGATCAAAGCTCATCACAAGTAAGGCAAGGCTATAAACCTTGCCTTTTGCTGAGCCAGCCCACTCCAAGTGATTTCTTGGGCATGACCATAATTAAAATTATTTTAAAATAAGGCCATCAGGCCAGGCAAACCTCAGCCTTACCTCCCTATGGCCCTCTGCCTGGCCTAGGCCTCACCTCAGCCCCATCCCAGCCCACTCACTGCGAGTCAAGATTATTCCTTGGCAACTCTTGAACTGAAAAGGGTAAAATTTACTTGAATGATTTGGCTTGTTTGTCTCTATTCTACTGCTTTCTAAGCAATTGTTTATTATGACAAATTGCCAGGTAGCAGATTTATTCAGGCTATGGTTTGAAATAAAGATCCTATTCCATAGCTGTGGATAATGCCTGCTAGTGCCAGCTCATGTCCCTCAGCTTGTCTGGAAATGAATATTCTTAGATATAGGCAATCTGTGATTAAAATATTGTATCAGTCTGTCTCTTTCAAATATTTTATTTTCTTCAAATTGAATGCCATCTTTTGCTAGCAATGACTGTAGTGCTGACTAGTGTCTGTTGAGCACACTGGGACAGACAAGGCAAGCTGAGCAGCCTGTGTGTGTAACAATAGATTTGGGAGTTACAGAAACAAAATTCCCAGAAGGGACTGTAAAAGATGATTACTGTTCAGGAACCTTTCTCTGGGGAGGTTTGTTCCACCTGTTTCATTTTGGAGAATGGTTATCTCACTCCAGCGAGAAAGCTGTGGGATTTCCAGTGTGCATCACTCATATTCCTCATGCTCCCAAAGGAGAGGGATGGCAGATGGATTGTCAGACCCATGTTCCTGAGCTGGATGTTTGGTTGTATGTGTGTGTCTCATTGCCAGCAGCACAGCTTTGAGAAATCTAAGAATTCCCTTTTTGGGGCAAGAATGACATGATGCTTTTACATGCTTTTTTCCCTGAAGCGGGAGGTCACCGAGATATTAAAATAGTGTAGCTCAGTTGGGAGACCATGAGACCCACTTTGAGGGTCAAGGGTTCAAGTCCCTGTCCAGGAATGAGGCCGTTCAGAGTTGGGCTGATACTTGGACTTGATGATCTGAAAGGTCCCTTCCAACCTAGATGATTATGTTCTCATAATTAATTTTCTAATTTTTATGGCAAGATGTTTTCTTCCCCTCTATAGTATTCAGCACCTCCTCTTATTGTTCTTTGTTTCAACTGTAAGAATAAAATTTGACTTGCTGGTATGTATGACTTCTTAATAGGGTATGTGATGGCAGGACGAGGAGAAATGGATGTAAATTGGAAGAGGAGAGATTCAGGCTGGAGATAAGAAAGAAGTTCTTTCCTGTGAGGGTGGTGAGACACTGGAACAGGTTGCCCAGAGAGGTTGCGGATGCCTCCTCCCTGGAGGTGTTTAAGGCCAGGCTGGATGAGGCATTGAGAAACCTGGTCTAGTGGGAGGTGTCCCTGCTCATGGCAGGGGGGGTTGGAGCTAGATGATCTTTAAGATCCCTTCCAACCCAAACCATTCTATCATTCTATGTAGGTGGCAGCTATATTATGAAGATTTTCTGTGCTGCTCAATAATAAAGGCAAAACTTGTAATACAAACTTACATTGAGGCAAAGTGTTTTCAGCCTTTTGGGAATATAGCTTTGGAATTTACCATTTAGAAAAGGCAAGTGAGCAGCACTGATTCACAGAAAAATGAATGCTCCTTAGTGGGAAGCAGAGCTTGTTATCTGATGATGTCTCACCAGCTTTTGTTGTATTGATGCTTTGCAAGCTCTTATTTAATTTAAAGGTATTGGAATACAACCCATAGCTACTAATTTAAAGGGGTGTGATTTATCTTGGTATGACATAACCTAGTATAGTGGCTTCATCAGTAAAAGAAATAACCCTTCAGAAGTATCTTTCCTCCCCCTTTTCTCCACCCATCTCTTGCACCTGCTTGAAGTGTCTCTTTCTTTTTCTCCTTTGGTAAAAAGCGGTCTGTTACCCTTTAGATGTCTAACTAAAAGGCATTGAAATCAGGTGAAGAAAACTAAGAGTAGGGATCATGTGCCTGAGAAACTGCTGATCATTCTCAGAAGTATCAACCTTTTTCTCTGATTTTTACCCATAGCCAGAACTGCAGTTAAGCTTCAATATATTTTATAAAAAATAGTACTTAGTTTACTTTCACATAAGTGAAGAGATACAATTGCACAATGGTGGTTACAATGGTAGAAATATATACTGTCAATAAAATGTTTGCAAGAGATTTAAAAACATACTGTACAGCACCACATCTGAAGTTGGGTGATGGCAAAATGTACATTTACTCCATGTCCAAGTAAATTCAGAAATACTTCTTTTGGAATAAATAAAAAAATACAGTGTGCGATACATGTCTGACACTACCAAAATATACCCTGAAGTTGAGCAATAGATTAAAACAAAAATGAGGTAAACAAACCCCAAAAACATTCATGCATTTAAGCCACCATTAGCCTCTGACTCTAAAATAGGGCATATTATAATATTTTTAAAAACTTAAATGCTCTTTTAAGGCCTTGCTTTTCAAGGCAAGGTCCTGTCAGACCTTGAATAATCATGACAGGCTCAGCTGTATTTCACAGAATGTCAGGGATTGAAAGGGACCTCAAAAGATCATCCAGTCCAATCCCCCTGCTGGAGTAGGAACACCCAGATCAGGTCACACAGGAAGGTGTCCAGGCAGGGTTTGAATGTCTCCAGAGAAGGAGATCCCACACCCTCTCTGGGCAGCCTGTGCCACAGTTCTCTCATCCTGACAAAGTTTTTTTTCCTCATTTCTGTTGAACTTCCTATGTTCCAGCTTGCACCCACTGCCCCTTGTCCTATCATTGGGCGTCACTGAGAAGAGCCTGGCCCTATCCTCCTGACACCCTTTCCATTTATAAACACGAATGAGGTCACCCCTCAGTTTCCTCCAAGCTAAAGAGACCCAGCTCCCTCGGCCTTTCCTCATAAGGGAGATGCTCCAATCTCTTCACCTCTGTGGCTCTATGCTGGACTCTTGCATGCAGTTTCCTTTCCTTTTTGATCTGAAGGCCCCAGAACTGAACACAATATTCCAGATGTGGTCTCAAACTCCACCACTTCAACCAGACCCTCCTTGTTAGGAGGATAAAATCCTCCTAGTTGGCTCATCCACCACTTGCATTAGGAAGTTGTCATCAATGCTGTGGATCAACCTCTTGGATTGTGGATGGTTGTTTGAGGGGCCTTCCAGCAAATATTAGGGTAGCTAAAATCCCTCACAATAACCAGGGCCTATGCTCTGGAGGCTGCTCCCAGCTGTCTGTAGAAGCCTCATCAGCTTCCTCACCCTGATCTGGTGGCCTTAACAGACTCCTACACCAGTATCACCCACACCAGTCTACCCCTTAATTCTCACCCACAAATTCTCAGCTCACCCATCATCCACCCTTGGACAGCACTCAATACATTCTCATTGCTCTCTTACATGAATAGCAACTGTCTTGCCTGAGAAGGATGTGGCCATCCATACCACATTCCAGTCATGTGAGCTGTCCCACCATGTCTCTGTAATTGCCACCAGATCACTGTCTCCTGACTGAACACAGATTTGAGATGATTATATGGTTGAAAATGTTGCTTTTTGTTAGTGGAAAAAAAAAAAATCCAAAGGAACTGAGAAGGATGAATGCTTTTAGAGGTTATCACAAATGTCATTCCTTTGAAGGAGGGATGTGAGGGAAAGGGAAAGAAAATTATGTGTCATCTTCGGTTTTAATGACGTGGAAAAGGGTGACGTTAAACAGGACTTGATGTCCATTATTCCAGGCATAGAGAGCTCTATCTCTTGCATTGTAGTCAAGCATGGATATATGAAAGTACTGATTATGGAAAGGAATGTCTGTGTACTCGTAAGTGGAGCTTTTTGTGGAATAAGAGTAGTAGACCTTGGCTCCTGTTAAGTGTGAATTAGTGACATACAAGGTGCCACAGATCATGAAGGATTCACCAGCACTTCTCTTTGGGTAGCCTGTGCTCCAACTCTTCAGCACCTCCAGGGTATCCTGGTTGAGCTGGCTGATGACAATGTTGCCTGCATTCTGGTTGGTGGCATACACAGCCCACAGCCCAATTTCGTCTGCCATCAGGTCAATATCAGAGAAGCCACCCCAGGTGTAAGGGTAGACATTGTGGAAGCCAGCGTACTCAAGGCTACGCTGTGCAAGAACCCTCCCAGTGTCAAAGCTGTATTTAATGATGATGTTGCTCTGATACTTGTTGAAATAGAGAGAGCCATTGTAGACAACGTGGTTGGTTCCTGCCCATTTGAATGGAAGGTTGTATGTCCTTGATTCAGCTCCACTGACAAAGTCTGCAACTGATTTATATTCACGGACAATTTTATTGTTAGTGTAACTATCCATGTACCAGACCTGGAAAGAAAACAAAGATTAGGAGTAAGGACCTGTGCTTACATGACCATGTGACATGATCAATACATTGCAGAAAAAGAAAGAAACAAGATTTAATGTTTGCAGCAGACTATCAAAGTATGAGGTAATACATGCTGATTACAAAAGCATGAGGAACTCTTGAATTTTCCATCAAAACATACCTTTACAGGTGAGGCTGTTACTAACTACAGTGTCTGCATTTTCAGAGAAATTCAATTTTGGGTTATTCAATGTTTGGATGTCTGCTATATGGGGCTTGCTTAAAGGTATTCCCAGAGACCAGTAATCAAAGAGAGAGATGGGAAATGGCATGTGACCTAAGTTTGAATTTTTGCTTGGGAATAAATTTTGTTGAATTTTTCTCAGCTGACCATGTGATTCATGAAAAATAATGAATTTTTACTAAAACCGAATACAGCAGCAATGAAACCAATAAAGTTTAGGAGCATTTTCTCCCCTTATAATGAAATAAATAAATACTTTAAAAAACATGTTCTGCATGCTAACTTCCACTCCTTTTTTCATTCATGCATCTTGCCTTTTCTCCTTTTAGTTAGTCAGAGGATGCATCAAATCCTGACTTGAAAAATGAATAGAATAATTTCTGTCAGTATTTTTTTGTACTTGTCTTGGGGTCATTAACAAAATATTTGCATAAATGCTGCTGCTTCTAGCAGTTGAGGTGCTGTGAGGGATGTGGTTTGCATGCAGAAGGCTTTGTGTTGCTTTAACAGGGCGGAGGTGAGGGGACATGGAGTCTGTCAGGGGGGCCAGGCACAGTAGAGAGCTGCTGGCAGCGGCAATGTCCATGAGGATGCCTCTGAGGTAGGACAAGAGGAGAGGTTTTTGCTCTTCTAAAGTAATTGAGATCCTGGGGTCACTAGTAACCCTGCCTATAGAGAGAGAGTTACACTCAAATCTTTAATTACTAATTGCCATTTGTATGTTGCTTTAGCTATTGCGTTTTTCTTATGCATTCCCTCTGGGTCTTGTACAAATGAAATCTTGTGCTACGACTTCAAAAACCCTTTGATGGAAAGAGCACCTGCTCTAAGCTCTGGCCAACTGCAGAGCCAAACGATAACTCGGATAGGAGGTGGCAAATTACACAAATACAGTTTATATGGGGCCTAATCATGCAGATTTTGATTGTGCTGCACTATGAGTTGTACCCTTGGGTAAAAGTATTGATGTTTGTGTTAGAGTACCTGGGTACCTGGCTCAAGCACAAATATTCAGTTCAACGGGTATATGGCATTCCTGAAACTGCTGAAGATGCTTAGATAACATTAGTTGGGTTTTTTTGCGCACTGTTCCTTTTTTTCTGATGCTTAACAGTGAAAATGATGGAAGCAGAAACATGCTGGTGAGTGTAAATTCCCAGGGAAAATTATCTTTTAAAAGATTATAATAAAGCAAGTAAAACTTCAGAAGGACATAAAGGTATTCAGTGCCTTTACGTACTCGGTTATTTTTCTCTGATGCTAATGGATCTGTCATCCAGGCTCCAAATCGGGTTCCAGATATCTTGACTGTAATGGGGCCTGTAATTTTCATCAATTTGCCACATGCTGAAATTAGAAAAACAAATGCATTAATTCAAATAATTACAAAACTCTCCTTGGCACCAGTCACAGCACAAGACCAATTGCTCTAAACTAAATAGTTGACTCAAGGAGTTTGCAAGCTTATGTTCAAGATCAGTTGTCCCATTCACCATATTAGCATTTTCATATCAAACAGTACTACAAATATGTGAAAATATACAAATTTATGTGTGTCTATTTTTGTTTTTATCTATTTTAAAGTGGAAGTGTCCCTGCCAGTGACAGGGGGGGTGGAACTAGATGATATTTAAGGTCCCTTCCACCCCAAACCATTCTATGATTCTATACAAATGAATCCAGTGTGTATCTACTCTAATTATCTCTTCATACTTTCATAAGCAAAATTTTGTAGAGTACTGGCTTCTCTAAAAGTTACCCATATATTTTTTGCTTAAAAACACCTGCTAGGGAGTAGAATGGATGGCGGTTGCACCCACCAGTTAGATAATTATCTTGTGCTATGGACCAAAATCTGGGAAGACTCAAGCCAGCTTTTGGCCTATTGGGGTCAGTCTGCCTTCTGCTGCCATCCACATACTTCTGACCACAGATTGGCATGGGCAGGCACAGCTGGATTGTCTCCAGTGTGGCAACTGTGGACAGGGAGAAGGTGTATGCATGACAGCTGCTTTTCCTTTATCCTCACTGATCTCAACACACACAATGAGCTTTCATGAGTTACTCACAGTGAACCTAACTGAATCTTCTTTTACTTTAAAAGGTATGGAGAGGTAGGCCAGGTTACACCTATTAGCAGGCAAGTATGAAAGTTATTTAAACAGAGGATAATGCTAATACAGATTAATAAATCTGTACTGGAGTTTGAGAATGTTTCTTTAATAATGGATGGGCTTAATCATAGAATCATTGAATGGTTTGGGTTAAAAGGGACATTAATGATCATCAAGTTCCAACCCCCCTGCCATGGGCAGGGACACCTCGCACTACACCAGGTTGCTCAATGCCTCATTCAGCTTGGCCTTAAACACTTCCAGGGAGGGGTCATCCACAACATCTCTGGGCATCCTGTTCCAGTGTCTCACCACCCTCACAGGAGAGAACTTCTTTCTTATCTCCAGCCTAAATCTCCCCTCTTCAGTTTTCATCCATTACTCATAGTCCTGCAATCCTGGACCCTATTTTCTCTCTATTGTTAATGAACATATCTTTAACAGGTTTTCTGACATCAAGAGAATAAGAATGAGATGTAGAAATTAAGGATAGATGAGAGGGGAAATATGGAAGAAAAACAGGGAAATTTTCCCTGTGAATACATTTAGTGATTCTGATGTATAAAACTTAGACTGTAGTAAGTTCATTAATCAAGGTTACAAGAATACACTCTAAAAGCAAAAAAAACCCACACAAGCTGCTCATTAAAGACAAAGTTAATGGTCTTTTGGTGTGTAATAACTTACTGGAACACTCACCATCAGAAAATACTGTCAATTTATGAGAAAATTCTTTCTTACTGGGAACTTGCATTTACTCCTGACTACCATTTTCTCCTGACTACATACATCAGTGCAGTAATGTGGTATATTATGTGTGTTCTGGGGGGAAAATGGGATCATATGAAATTTCTGTTTGAAGAAATCTTTCATGTGTTTCAGCTCATCATCACTGTGCTGTTTTGAACATAAAATAGAGTGACTGAAAATAAATAATTTAAGAGGCTAACCTAACCTAGATTTTTCTCATTCCACTACTTCACAAAAATTATGTGTGCCTATGCCTGTGGCAGGGAGGTTGGAACTAGATGATCTTTAAGGTCCCTTCCAACCCAAACCAAGAAGCTTATGAAGCCAGTAGCATACTTTGTGTTGTATGTAGCATTTAAAAGTAAACACCCCACAGTTGATGGAGGTAACCTATCACAGGACTGAACCTTGGAATTTCTAGTTTGTTCATGTTCAGAGTTAACATACCAAGTTTTTACTTCTCATAGAGAGGCTAGTTTTTTGGTTGTAGCAATCTAGATTGCAGTAGTGATCCCTCTCAGGAGTCTTGAATAGATGGGCTGGGGAGGAGGGAGACTGAATTGTATAGCAGGTAGCTAGCTACTAATTATTCCTCTTTGAGTAATTGAAGTTAAGGCTGACACTTGCTAGTGATGCTTCAGGCTGTTGGTACTGTCAGCAGATGCTGAGCTAGTGCTGATTTTCAGAGATGCTCAGCATTTGGCTTTGTCTGACTACAGCCAGCATGTGGGCTGCAAAGACAGAACGCGCCAGTATAAAACTAGTGAAGTGTGCTGTGCCGTCTGCAAAACAAATCATGTCTTTTTACCTTGAAGTAGTAGATGTAAGGTCTAATTGGATTGTATTGCAGATTGGAGCATAGTTTATCTCCCACCATGGGTGTTACAGATCTAAAGACAGTGTCATAGTACAGGGTTACACTGTGGACTTCTTAAATCTGATTCCAGTCTAATTTGTGCTAGACTTTTTTTCACAGTGATATCTTAAAGGTGATCCAAGTAGCTTTTCAAGCAATTGTAAATCTCTCAGATTTTGAAGTCACCGTCTATAATTTTTTATCTTAATTCCTTCTGTATACAGTAGGACATATCATTATGTAAGATACAATAGTGCAAACTGACCCTGGACTGAGTTACTCTCAACTTTTATTAAGGTAACACAGGTCAGAATAAGGTTTTTCATCAAACAAAAAAAACCTTAATATATTCAGAGGCAACCAAACATATGCAAATTTGCCATGAAATTATTAACTTACTGAGCTTTTTCATGCAGTCTCTAAGCCTGGCTTCTAAACTGAGTACGCGCTGGTGTAGTTCCTCATAGTCATAAGCACCAATTTCTTCCTGAATCCCAGTGAGGACAGCAGACAGATTCCTAATTTCCTCCTTGAACTGGGTGATTATTTTGGCATCAGTTTTGTATTGTTCCAGAACTGGGATCAGTGGCAGGAGCTCATCCATCTTTTCTTTCAACTCCTGTTAAAGTCAATCAAATGGCTATTAGAGCAGTTTAAAGAACTTCAATCCTCTAATTCCCTCTAATGTAATATTTCAAATAACTTGACTATTATTACTGATTTCAGTTACAGATCTATTATTAGCGTATTGTGAAAGTCTTTAGAAACTTTATATATAATGTTAGTAAGCAGTAGATAAAATGTTTAAGAGAATAGTTTCTCCACTGAAAGCACACAATTAACCTCAAGTGATTTGAACCAACCCTGTTGAAAGGCTGGGTCTATACAGAGAACACAGACCCCTGCTTGATATATTTTTCTTGCAAGAGGGTGATCAGGCCTTAACACACTATTCAAGGAAGTTATCCAGGTTCTACAGGTCTGTCATAGTTGATGAACTATTAATTTCATTTGCACTCCTTTGAAATACTGAATTTTTCCCGTGTTTTGCTCTGTTCTGGCCACAGGAATATATATATCTCTTTCTTCTAAAGTAAAAAAAATCCATGGTTCTTAACTGTGCTTTCTATTTGTCATCCTGCAACATCTCTATCTGCCTTTGAGCTTCCTCAGTTGATCTCTCTTCTGTGCCATTATGAATTCCATTTTGCCATGTGAAGATGTTGCTGCACTGGCAATCCTATTCTTAAGCACCGATTAAATAAAATAAGGCTCCCTTTTGGACTATGAGATTGCCCCTTTGTCAGACTTTTGCTGTGTCTTGTACTTAGAGAATATGACTTAGTTTGTAAGCTGTATTGACTGCTTTTATTTCATAATTATTCTAGAGGGTTTATTAAATATAAACTGCTTGTTTGAGGCTGGTTTTTATTCAGTTACTCTGTAGAAAACCATAAAGACTGTTGCATCCAAAAGGCTTTGTTTTACAGAAAAGCAGACAGGTTTGTCCCTTATGCATCATCTGCAGGTAGAGATATGCACATTTTTGTAATTAGAGGAAACAGCAGCACTTTCATGAGCAAATCCCAGAGAGACATGAGGAGATGCAAGCCTAGTCAAAACAAGGCAAAGGATGAAAATAAAAATATGTTGTGTACTAGTGCTAGCTCGTAATAGAGATTGGGAGCAGCCTGAGGGCACAATAGGAGAGCTACTCCAGGGGTTATAAAACCAAGTCCTGCAACACACAGAGAACTTATCCAAAAAAACAAGCATGATGATGCATTTTTGCTAACAGCATGTGAAAGGAACAGATAGACATGTCAGCCCTTGAGCTGCCTGAAGATCTACCTCTCAGTTTTTACCTCTCATACAAATTTTAAGACCAATTGAGAGTTCTGCAGTATCACTTCATCAGCTAGCTGAGATATCTATATCATTTTAACAATTACTTTCATATTGGAATTATTATTTACTCAAAATAAAGACTTACATATGTTTTTAGGAAGTATATTTTGCACAAAGGTCATCAAAATAGCTAGAAAATAGCATTTTAAATAATAAACATCTAGATATGCAAACATAAATGGATTTGAGAGTATTAGGGTTTCTATTGGTTCTAGTCTCAAAGAGTCTTACTATTATATTGTTGTAGAAGAATTACTGAAATGGATGGAAAGCCAGATTCCTTTTGTCTAGAGTAAGACTAATTTTAGCTGGGCATTTTTATTAAAAACTTAACTCGAGCCTACTTTATGCCAGTTAAAATGGGTAGTTGTTTTTTTCTGGGATAATAAGGAGAGTTAACTTGGTGACATTGAAAGCCGAGCTCCAGAAGCCCAAGTTTTCGTTACTTCATTTTGAAATTATGAACTTAGACTTTGATTATGTGGGGCAGTGAACTGCCAAAAATCATGGGTAAGCTGTAATGAAAAAAAAAAAAAGGCAAAGCTGGTAAAAACTCAGATAGATAGAAGTGTCTTTAAGAGAATTAATGAAGGTAACTCATGCCTGATGATAGAATTTATATTAGATGTGAGGTATCTTTTGACCAAGCAACTTACTTCTAGTGGCAATCAGGTATCTCTTGCCTGGCACGAACACTGATTTGACTGAAGTATGACCACTTGATCTGGATCAAATTTGGACTTATTGGTTCCCCTCAAAATGAAACCACAGCATTAGAATATGTCACTTTAATAAATGATATAAAGGTATTTTGGTATTTCCATGATAAAGAAAATAACTTTATTTTTCTGCTAATGCTATGAGCCTGCTGCTATGGTGAGTGGTACAACAACTAATTCGGATTGCAACATGGGCCCTTTGTGCCTGCTGGTACAAGGGGATATGCTGAATTTAGAGTAAGTTTCTTTATCTCAGGAAAGATTAAGTACTGGAATTTTAATCGATATAATTCCAAAATCCCAGCAGCATACTCTATTATGCTGACCTTTAAAATCATTCCATAATGTGATTGGATGGATATCTGTTTTATACTCCTGGCAGACTGTCAAACTGAAGTTAAATAGCTGGCCAATACAAATAGTGAGTATTTAAAAGGTTAGAGTACTGCAGAAATCTGCTACCTCTGACACTGTGTATCAGACATTCAAATTTTGATATTTTGTTCCCAAGGAAAATTATAATGAGAATCCAGAATGTATAGTGGCATTATACAGATGTAGTGGTGTAGCAATGAATGATGAAGGGAAAAAACTTGGACACATTCCTTACTACAGGAAATTAAGTGGAAGTATATTCTCAAACCTGAATCTAAATTAAGAATGATGACATAAAGAAAAAAATTTGGTAGTAAGATCATTAGGATACCTGATTCTTGATATTAAGATGCATTGGATACTCAGTGTCTCTCAAAAATAAATTGGACCTCAGCTTTGTAACTGTTTAGGTGCCTAACTTCAGTGGCAATTGAAAGAGTAAATCCATTAATGTGAACTTTCATAAACACTTAAAAATCACATATTTGGCAAACATAATGTAATCCTCAGAAGGTATTTTCTAGGTCCTAGATTGCTGTATTGAAATATGAATTAATCAGACTTGATATATAAAGACCTTAAATTTGCTCTTGTAACATTCCTTTCTTTAAGAAAGATAGCTTTTTCAGGATGCACAGGGCTATTTTGTTCTCCCTGCAGTTGTCCTTTTGCACAAAAAGATTGGCTTGTAGTTTTTGTTGTTATTTATTTTTAAGTCTTGTTTTAATCACAAAAATGTGACTGGGAATGATTGCCTTCCTCCTCATCTTGAATTCAAAATAGCAAACCCTCAGACATGAATTAGAACTCAATTAAATTTACATCTTGATTTATTATTGGCTTTCTTCCCTTCAACTGCAGTAAATATCAGAGAACAGTAAAAGAGCAGAACTTTCTAGTTGCTTGCTACTAATTCCATTGCATCTCCCCATTTACCACCCCAGCTTGAATGAATACAAATTTCTCAGTATGGCATGCACATTGATAAAGGAAAAACACAGGAATCTGTTTATAGTAACATTTCTCTAATGACTTAATAATCCCTCCCTATTGCAATTAAATTGGACAGAGAAAAAAATTATCACCGTAAAGAAAGAAGCATTTTTTTTTCTTTAATGTACTTCTTCTATGAGCATTTCAAACTGAGATCTTAACAGTCCATGTTAAGTACATTGCTTCCAGCAAGCTTTCAAAGTTACTGTTAAAATAAAACCTACTTGAAAGTGCTTTGTCATTAATGTCTTCCGATCATCTTCAATTTGCCGAAACTTGGCCTTCAGCCCTTTCATTTGTGTTTCCATTTTTAAAACATACTGGAAATCCCTCTGAGTCCGTAGATTTAACACTTCAATAGATTGGGACATATTCTGTACCTGTTAAAGAAGAACACTCTAAATAAACTTGTTCTTGCTTCTTTTTTCCTGATTAGGTAGTTAAATGGCAGGCAATAAAATGTGCTTATGTCAATGCTTTAATGGTGAGACATTTATACCACGGTATACTTTTTAATTCCATAACTACATGACAGTATGGAAATTGGGAAACAGGGTTAACACAGAACTATCAGGAGTGAGATGGTGAAGCCATAAAACATTTGGATGAGCTTATTTGTGGTAAAGAGCAATCTTTCAGCATCATTATCAGTGGTCTCAAAAAAGGCTATTGAGCAGCAAAGTCTAATTGGGCACTTCCAGGTGCTGACTTTATTTCACAATGAGCTGTGAAGTAACATATTTTCTCCCATACACTATGGAGGGACAGATCTGACATGTTGAGATTTTGGTTACTATGAAGAGCATGAGTTTTACTGTTTGGAGGCATTTATATAATGATTCAGTAAAAAATTCCTGTGAATTCTGGAAATTCATGGAAAATCCAGAGATAGGCTGGGGTGTTCCTAGTGTCAAATAGGCTCATGGTTTTGCAAGTAGATGTAAATTTGTAGCAATTGTTTCATTGGGAAAAATACCAATTTCTTTACAGTTGAGGTAGTGAATATTTGGGTAACTTTTGCAGAGCAAGTTACTTTGTACCTATAGCAAGTGTTTTTACTACCATGAGGCAAGAAACACTGTGAAATAGGGTAAATAATATGTATTTAAATATGTATTTATAAAATCAGTATGACTCTTTTGCCAGTCATAACACATTTTACAAATGTAATTACTCTATTTCAATAAGCCTTTTGTTTGCCTCTGCTGTAAATGTGTAAGGCAGCATACTGAAGTTTTGCCTCAAGTCAAAAAAAGAAATAATTCTACCTTCTTAACAAAAGACAAAGCTGGCAGTGTTCCTCTTGTTTGTAAGAATATGCAGTGCTTGAACTGACATTCATGTTTAATATATTGTGACCTACAGAATGTGTGGCTTCAGGAAATACTCTTAAACATAGTGTACATCCTTTACTGCACAGTTGCCCTTAGCCGCTTTAAGAAAGTATTTTTTATGAAAAACTGTTTCCCTTTGTTTTTTTTAATTGCTGAAAGCAGGCAAATAAAGTCCTTGAGGTCTTGGAAGAAATTTGAGATTTTTCCATTTATCAGAACATGCATTTGCATAGAGGGTCTAATTAAATGACTGTGCATGGACTTAATGAAGTCATTACATGACATTACATATCCATAATGACCACAATTCTAATGGTAAGAAAATAGCTTTTAGAGACTAATGATCTAGATTCTTTGCTGTGGCAGCTCAAAAAAGTATGTTAGCATCTTAATACCCCTCCAAGCAGCTGTCTATGCAAAAGAAAGTAATTTTTTTTTTTAACATTAATATTTTAGTGTTTGGGAAATGTGCTAGAGCAAAGACTGTGGGGATCAAATTCTTCCTTTGTTACTTAAACAGACACCATGAGGGCAGTAGCTTCTCCCCCGTGTGCTTTTTTGTCATTGTCTTCTCCTGGAATCTCACACTACAGGATCTGTAACAACCTAAAATGAATTCCCTGCTGAAGTTCATGTAGGTTTAGGTTAGAAAAAGTCTGTGGGGATCTAACACTATATTAGCACAAGAGTGACAGTTAAATACTGAAAAGTGAATTTTTAAGCCCACATTTTATTTTTAGATTTACTGCTGTTCAAACCCTCTCTCAGTCCTCAGGCTGTGTGCCACTTGCTGTCATACAGTAACTATAAATGTCATACTGTAACTATAACCTCAGTCACTTACACAGGAAATGTATAACAAACTAGAATTTGTGTTTTCATGGCTGCAGCATTTTTTGTTGTTGATGCAAAACAACATTTCATTTTACTCTAGATGTAATATTAGTTAACTGGAAATAAGAATTTGGTTGCAATGGGAAAATCTTCACCACCAGAGAATGAAGAAATAGCATTATTTGAAGAAATAAATAAAGTAAATCAGAACTGTTCCTCTTCCATACAGTCTGCTTTGCAGATGCTGTCATGTCTGTATCTTGTTATCAGTTGATAAGACCCAAGGAATGACCTTCAAGAGTCTCATATGATTGAATCAGAAGCTGTAATACAAATCCTACAGCAACAAGCTGGTTTAAGATGGGATTTGTAATTGCTTTTGCACAGAAAAATCAGCCTTGTCAGTGAATAAGGAGGAATTTTAGGAGAAGTGAACAAGTGAGACGATGCACCTACAGTTTGCAAGGTAAAGTGGCTTGGGTTCAGAAAAGTGTAATATAAGAAAAGTGTAGAAATAATGCTCAGTAGTGAGAACATGAGATTTACCCTGAAGAAATATTTTTATTAAATAACTCTTCAGTGTGTATTGTGTATTAATTTAGAGGGCAAAGAGTGAATGCCTGTGGGAGGCTTGATGATTGAAAGGAGGAATTTTTGGGGAGACTTACCTTCTCTAGCAATTGTCTAAGTTGTCGGCTCTTGGCATCTCTTGAACATAGGTTTTGTTCAGGTGCAACAACAGTGCAAATGCAACGGCCATCAGGATCCTGGGCTGAGCTATAAACTTGCCACCCTTCCTTGGGACTAATCTGAGTCTGTAGAAGCAAAAAATAAAAATAAAGGGAATCAAACTGGCTTTTTTAGCTGTTTGAAAACTCACTGTACTGAACATCTTTATTTGAAGTACATGTTGACTGGGGAAACCTTATTGTAAACAGCTATTACTCTTTTAAATAAATCAATTGCTGGTTTTGCACAGTTTTGTCATATTACACACCTTTATAATAACTATTGAATCATCTAGCACTGAAAACAGTTTTCCACTTGTGATTCAGCACACACTGGTTGATCTAATTCTTTGCAAAACGACGTTACGGTTTTTCATCAGCAGAGAAAAAACATGTCCTTTCAGCCTGAATGACTTTTACTTTAGACTAATGTAAACAACAAAGAAAAGAACAAATATAAAATCCCAATGACAGAGTACAGTGTATGTGACTCATGCCTTGGGAATTGGCTCAGGAGCCTTGGGTATGTGGAATAGCAGGTTGGCTCTTAAAGAGGAAGCACAGAAGAGAGGGTCACTGCAGGAGCATAGAACCATAGAACGGTTTGGATTGGAAGAGCCCTTAAAGATCATCTTTTTCCAAGCCCCCTGCCATGGACAGGGATACCTCCCACTAGACCAAGTTGCTCAGTGCCTCACCAGCCTGGCCTTAAACACCTCCAGGGATTGAGGGAGCATACACAACCTCTCTGAGCAACCTCTTCCAGTGTCTCACCACCATCACAAGAAAGAACTTCTTTCTTCCCTCTTCCAATTTGCATCCATTATTCCTAGTCCTGCCATCCTAGACCCTATTAAAAAGTCCTACCCCAACCTTACTGTAGCCCCCTACACAACATCTCAGGGCAGCCTGTTCCAGTGTCTCACAATCCTCATAGTAAAGAATTTGTTTTCTTATCTCTAGCCTAAATCTCCTCTCTTCCACTCTGCATCCATTACTCCTAGTCCTGGTGCTCTGTATCCCATTAACACTATTAGGGTAGAGCTGCAAAGTGTTTGGTTAGTTCAGGTGAATGGAGATCATGGCATGCATGGCATGGTCCAGATCCTTCACTGGGACCAAAGATCTCTAAATACTGATGCTGTGCTGCCTTTAAAATGTGTGGTACCTTGTAAGGGTTGGTATCTGTCTATTTAATGAGATATATAGAAATACAGAGCAGAAGCATAAGTAATATGATCAGAAGACTGAAGATTCATTTGGGGAAATTTAAGCTAATGGACCCGAGAATTCTTTTTAATTTGTAATTTAAAGTTAGTTTTACACATTATTCTTTCCTAGTAATTAAGTATTGACTATTGAGTTTCATAGTACAGATGCTAATAGATGCCATTGAAGTAATTTGGATTTGACCACAGCTGGAATTAATTAATTTTATGAATTTTTATTCAGTGCCAGCACAGAGAGTGATCATTTGGACTGATTGGCTTTGATATCAATGCTTTATTGCTGGTTTAGCACAGAATAAGCTGCAGAGTTCCTCACCTTAGAAGAGGTACAATCCCTTTGCAGGCTGAGGTTAGAAAAGAGCACAGATAAAAGCTCTTCTGAAAAAGTCACTGAAGACAGCAGTGACCTCTTCTGCTTTGGATTTAATTGGAAAATTGGAATTGTATTGTTCCCTTGTTTAGAGGGGGAAAATAAAGTGTCATAATGTAGGTGACTGTAAAAGGAGGATAGCTGAATTTGCCTTAAGAGTTTGCTAGAAAGCCATATCCAGAGCCCAGTGCTAAATTGTACTGCCTCAGTTATGTTCTCTTTGCCCCAATTTTTAGGGCAAAACAAACCTACTTCAAGATGCAGAGAACAATAAAAACTAAAGAAAGTATATCTGCAGAGAAAATCTAACTTAATCTTGTGCAGCTACTAAAATTGCAGGCTTAAACAACTGTAGCACATCTGGGCTCGTAACCCTTACGAAGTATAAGCACTATTCACTCCAGTAGTTTCCATGATTCTCTCCAGAACTTTCACCCAGAGGATATTGTCATGCGAGAAGGACCAAAGTGGTTTAAAGTGGCTTTTGTTGAAGTTCAGGAACATACTCAGTGATGTAGAGTGTGTGATTATAACACCTAGAGGATCATGTGCAGCCTATAGTAAAGCCATTATGATCCAGACTGTGTTATCAAAAGGTACTTATGTATTGTAATGATGTTATGAATGTCTCTAAGGCAAAAAAAATTATTAACTTGCATTGAGCAACCTTGTCTAGTGTGAGGTGTTCCTGCCCATGGCAGGCAGTGGGAACTAGATGATCTTTAAGGTCCCTTCCAACCCAAATGATTGTAACCCAACCCAAATGATTCTAACTTGGCAGGTATTTTTTTATTGTGTCTAACATACAGTTTGACTTTAAAAAGCAACTATTTGGGAAAACACTTCTCAGAGTGAGTGATTGTCAGGTGTGTGGTTATTGGTTGCCTGTGTATAAATAAGCACTAACATCCTACTCCTGCAATTTAGGCTACAATGCCTTGTGATATTTTGTGCTATTCTGTGGTTCAGGCAGCAGATACAGAGTGCTTGTTTCTGTGCAATAGCAACTCACATGATAGGAATGATTGGAGGTGGGCAGGTTTTTTTTTTTCCAGACTTAGATAATTGGATTTTTCAGATTGGTTCCCCAGCTCTACAGGTACTTCTGTTACCCTGTATGAAACAGAAAATGTGCATTTCACTCTGATTCAATGGTGCAAAGAATTTAATAGAAATAATACTTAGGAGGTATTTGTATCAGCAGTTGAAGCCATGGAAAGCTTGACAGTTTACACAACTTGGAATATGAACATTTTAATATATATCACAGAATATCAGGGACTGGAAGGGACCTGAAGAGATCATATAGTCCCATCCCCTTGCCAGAGCAGGAACACCCAGATCAGGTCACACAGGAAGGTGTCCAGGCAAAGTTTGAATTTTTCCAGACAAGGAGACCCCACACCCTCTCTGGGCAGCCTGTGCCACTGTTCTCTCACCTTCAACCTGACAAAGTTTCTTCTCCTTTTTCTGTGGAACCTCCTGTGTTCCAGCCTGTAGTCATAGCCCATGTCCTATCATTGGATACCTCTGAGAAGAGCCTGGCTCCATCCTCCTGACACTCACCCTTTCCGTATTTATAAACATGAATGAGGTCACCCTTCAGAGTCTCCTTCTCCAATCAAGAGACCCAGCTCCCTCAGCCTTCCCTCAGAAGGGAGATGCTCCAACACATCTAAATGTGTGTGTAAAAACTAATGTGCATCTCAGTTACTCTGTCGCAAATTCAAATGTCACAAATTTAAATTTGGATTTAAACATGATAAGCAACTTTATTACTTGTGATATGTTGCTGTAAGAATGAGAATTATGTGCTATAGTTCAATGAGCACAAGTTAGATCGAACAACAATAGAAGAGAGATTTTCCTTGTCTTCTCAACTTCTTGCATCTCTAAAACACAACAGAATTGTTTCTAATGTCATTTAATTAATTTTAAAGTGATAATACTTGAAGTAAAATTCCAGTGTTTTTCTGGAGTAACTTTTTTTCTGCATGCTTATGTTCAGTTAATTAAACAGTTATTAGTAAATACATCAGTTTCAGTTAAAGCTAAAAAATTAATTTCTGAGTATATTGAACTACTGTAAAAATAGTTAAATTTACATTTTACATAACATACCATTATGTAAACAACTGTTTGCAGTTACACAAAAGAGATATTTTACTAAACATTTAGAAAGATAGCGTTCTAATTTAATTTATGAATACCAGTATACTGTTCCCTCTTGTCCAATTAAAGTATTACTTTAATACTTGGGCTTATCATGAGCAGTTAATTACAGCTTTTCTGTGGGTCTTCATTAAGAGATGTTGCTGTAAACAAGCATCAAGTGCTATTTGTGTCACTGTATTATTCCCATAGCAGCTTTTCTAAGATTCTGGTTTCCAGCCTCATAGTACCAATTGTATTTTGTTTCTAACAGCCATTTATTTGCTTAACTGTACTCTGATGGAGAAAAATAGGTAAGAATCAGACCCTTTGCATATTGCAGTGCGTAGCTAATATATAACATTATTCAAACAAAAAGAGACTTACTGCCAGATTTTTTTTTTCTTTTCTTAATAATGGAATACATTTTTCTGGAGCAGTAAACATAAGGAAAAAAGTCTAGACAAATGAAATGATAATGCTCTACTATTTTTAGTATTTCACACTCAAGAAAGCATTTGTCCTTAATTATTTAGGGATGCTATTTTAAAATCTTCCCTGTCATATTAAGATCAGAACATACTCACTAATGAGCATTTTTATGATGGCCAAAGAGAAGCATGCATTAACTGATGATAGGATGATTAGCAGCTTAAAAAGAGATTTACAGAGGCAAGAATCTAAAGCTTTTGCTGGCACTTAAATACTACTTTAGCAACAAAATGGCTTGCAACTCAGCAAAGCTACTTACTAGAGGATCTGAGGTGGTTATATCTGAAGTGGTATTTAGTCCTACCAGAGATGGGAGAGTTTGGGAGATCCAGTTAGAGATCATTGCCATGGTGCTAAGAACAGCACCAAGCTTCAGCAGTGGAGTACTCATTGCTGTGGAGCTAATGAGTTTTCAGTAGTGAGTGGTTATCATCTCAGTGCAGGCTGGCAGTGAGAGGCGTGACTGCAGCACACAACATCCACAGCATGGAAGGAGCTCTAGCCACCTAGATTTAATTATCCATTTGAAACATTCATGTCCTTATTTGCTCTCTGTTTTTTTGCTCTTATTTATGACTGTCCACTAAATAAGCAGTCGTCTCTAAGCTAATGATCACTGCAGCTTCCAGTGGGAGATGGCATGAAGGAATGATCTGTTTATAGGTGCTGGAGTGTGACTTTAGTCTGTACCTTCCTTGCAGAGTGGCATGGGTTACTGTCTGAAATGTGAAAGCCCAGTCACAAATCCAATCACAGAATATCAGGGATTGGAAGGGACTTCAAAAGATCATCTAGTCCAATTCCCCTGCTGGAGCAGGAACACCCAGATCAGTTCACACAGGACGGCATCTAGGGAAGGGTTGAGTGTCTCCTGAGAAGGGGACCGCATACCCTCTCTGGGCAGCCTGTGCCACAGTTCTCTCACCCTTACTGTGAAGAAGTTTTTTCTAGCATTTATGTGGAACCTTCTGTGTTCCAGCTTGCACCCATTGCCCTGTGTCCTATCATTGGAGGTTACTGAGAAGAGCCTGGCTCGTTCTTACTGACACTCTCCCTTTAAACATTTATAGACATGAATGAGGTCACCCCTCAGTCTCCTCTTCTCCAAGCTAAGGAGAACTAACTCCCTCTGCCTTTCCTCATAAGGATGATGCTCCAATCCCTTCACCATTTTTGTTGCCTTGTGATGTACCTCCAGCAGTTCCCTGTCCTTCCTGAACTGTGGAGACAAATAACCTCCCCACTCCCCATTACTGTTTCTCAGATATATGCTCAAGCCTGTTTCCAAATACGATCCTCTACAGGTCCAAGTGGCTGGAGAGAGGTCACAAGTGTCACATGCCCATGAAAACACCTGAAACCTTTCTGACCCTCCCTTGATTTGTTAATCTCATATTAATCAGTGACTTTATAGTTTGCACAACCAGTAATGAAACATGTTTGTTGTTCTTATAAGAACACTGAAGCAGTGAAGATTCACATTTCATATTGTTCTAGTTAATTTGCATTTTTTCTGTTGATTTATTGCATTACATCCAAGGCTGCCAGACTCAGAGTGTATCTTCATTGCTTTTTGGATGGTTGGTCATGTAGGATTCTTTTGGCTCTCCTCTGCTGTTAAATCTCTTGTGCTGCAGAAGATGTCTAGGTTCATGAGAAATTTATCTTTTTTCATATATTTAGCAAGAGTGGGGAAAATATGAGCAACCCACCAGAAAAAGAAGTGAAAGAGTGTGGAAATCATTGTGCCACTAGGGTAGTTTTATATTTTTTGAATTATTTTAAAAAGAGGAAATGCTGAGCCATGATTTGTAACAGCTATTATTTTAGAGAGAGCTTGCTTAGTAGTTTGCAGAGACAGACTACTGCTTTTTTCCCAGAGGCAGTTATGGACTTAAGCTTCCGAAACTAACTTATTTCACATAGTTTGCTTGATTGATCAAAACTCCTGGGACAAAGTAATGCACATGGGCTGTTTTCTTCAGAGAACTTGGATTGCTCTCAAAATATGAACTGATAACCAGTGATCTGATATCTGAAAAAGAAAACATATCTTTTTGCTAAGTTTCAAAAAAAGAATCCCAGTAAAAAAGTGGATTGTATTGGTCTCCTTTCTCTAGCAATGACCAGCAGTGGATGCTTAAAAAAAAGAAGCATAAGAAGACAACAAAAAAACAGTGGTGTTTTTCTTAGTGTAACTACCCAGCATGCTGTGGTGCTAACTAGTAACTTTGTGTTCAGTAGTTTTTCATGATGCTTTCTGCTATTAATATCCCAAGTAACCTTTTTAACTCTGTACTGTGAGGACAAGCACCCACTGGCACAACGTTCCACAGCTTAATTATGTCTTGTGTAAAACAAGTACTAATTAGAAGTTGTGCTTATATTGCACAAATGTGAGAAATAATGGTGTTCAATTCATATCTGCAGTTGTCCACTTAAAAACCCTTTTACTTGAAAATTATGACCTCCACCTACTTCCTATAACCAAAATTGCTTTAAGTTCTTTAACTGAAAAGAAAACTTTCATCAATACATTTGAATACTTCAACTTGAATACTTCAAGGCCATGAAACAACTCAATTTTGTTAAATCTCACAACACTGTTGATACCTTTTGAGAGCCAGTGGTAACTCCACTTTCTGTTCTTCTCTTGATTCCAAAGGAATCAACAGGAGCAGTACGTTTCATAAATCAACTTTTGGAGAGGTGTTTGTCTTAGCCTCCTGCTTGTTTGGGGTAAGCAACTGCTGCAAAGCATTGGTGTCAGGAATGGGAAGCCTTCCCACTCATCTTGATCATAAGCAATTTCTTAAACTACCTTGAGCAGGATTTTCCTTACTGGGAATACTAGAGTGCAAAGGAGGCTGATATGTGCCACATTTCATGCCAATGTGGGCTTGTGGTGTTACAGGGATGTACTGCTGGAACCAGAGATTCAGAAGAATTCCTGCCTTACGTAGTCCTGTCATGGCAGCTGTTTTACTCTGCATAGTTTCTGTATTTTAGAAGATAATTTGCATAGTAGCTTGGATTATGTGATGGTTACCACTATGTATATTTCTCTGAAAAATGAGACCCTGTTGCAAGACCCTTAAGATAGTGTCTTGAGAAAGAGAAGTCAGGTATGATGGAAGGCAGAGCAAGTGAAGGTGTTTGAGTCTCTGAGACAGCGTTCATGCTTCTGTAGAGTTGGGCTCACAGTTGTCCACTGAACACATGTGCATATGGAACCATGAAGAATGACACTAAGACTTGGGGTTTTTCCTGAACTGTTACACTTCATTAGCAATTTATCGGTTTCCTGAGTAATCAGTTTCCACTGATTACTTCCAAAATGGATTAGGTAACATTTGTTAATGTTGCATAATTGTCTAGTTTTATCGAGTTCTTCTGTACCACTTCAGCATCCTCTCTAGACTTAACACAAAAAGGACTGCCATTCACCTTTTTTTTCACCTTTTTTGTTCCTGTCTTCTTTCAGAAGTTTAAAAAGCCCTATAATTCCCTCAGTTCCAACACGTTTTTTTAAGTCATGGTAATTTTTTTTTACTACCTTGAGCCGCAGCTGTTAATATTTTAGGTTTTCTTTTAAACATTTTCTGTTCCACAAAAGAACATAATCTTTCCCTCCTGAGTGGTTTAACCTTGGATGAAGTACATTCAAAAGACAATAAAAGGCATTTCTGAAGTTTAGATGAATAATTACTGCTGAGTATCCTTAATCCAGTGCATTGTCAGATCCTGCAAAGAAGAGTTGGTTGTTACGGTTATTCCCTAAGAGATGACATCCTGCTTGTTTTTCATGATAAATTATTCATTAATGTAGCTTAGAACTTTGTTTTCTTCCAATTATTTAGAGAAAACATGCTGATGTGTGATTCATAGTATTGCTGCCAGATAACATCTTTAAGGAGTGTGGCAGGAGATAATCCTGGCTGGTTATAGAATATTGCCATATTATTGGTAACTGGATTCTCTGTAGTGTTGAAATTAGATGCCCTATAATTGCACGAGGGTTTTAAAGTCCATTTGCACTGCAGTACAAGGATGATGGCAGAGATTTGTGTGAGTCTGCTAATGCAGCCCCATCCCAGAGACTGGCAGCAGTGTCGCTTACACTGGAAAGCTGCAAAACTACTCCTCTAGGATGGTAAGTAAGTTTGTGGCTGCTGTGGCCTGCACTGATGCTGAACTTGGGTTTGTTTTCATAGGCTACCCTTCCCTAGATGGGAACATCACTTGTTTGGTGTCACAGTTCTTATACAGCTTATCTAACATGCCTTCTTTCATGCACCCATTTGGCAAATACTTTCCCCATAGCAGTTCTGTGAGACAAGACATCTGTGGAAACCATTTAACTCTGAAAACAGCGGGTTTTGCCTCTGAAAAGGTTTTTCCTGTACAGTGGAAAAACTTGGGAACTCCATTTTGTTTATGTCCTTACGAGACCTGTAGAAAGTACAGACACAAGTGCATGAAAGATGTCTAATTATTTCCTGACTGGAGAAAAAGGAACTGATTATGAGAAAGAGGAAAGTCAGCAGCAGTGACTTAACCCTGATGTGAGATTATCTTATATATGTAAAAAAATGTTTTCTCATTCCCAAATATTTCTTAAAATTCAAAATCATGTTCATGGGTAAATGCTATGAAGGCGTTGCCTAACGCCTTGCATTTTATGGAGATAGTGATCAAAGCAATTGCATAATCATGGCTCAATGTCTTAAATAGATTCCTTTGAAGCAAAGCAAAATCAGCAGTCTTGAATCTCACTAAGTTTGTGCTTTGACAGGACAGGTTTAGAAAGTAAGCTCATGCATAAAAGCCCAGGCTTCCCTTGTTAGAGTGCAGTTCTTTCTATAGAGCCTTTCATGTGATATATTCTAATGGTGACTCAGTAGTGAATTGATTTTTAAAATGTCGTTATGTTAGTCATGTTCCTGAGCATTGTTATTTATTCACATGAGGGCAGTGCACGTATAAAGCAAAGTTATAGGAATTCTAAAAGCAATTAAAATTCATAGAGATCAGAAGGACTGAGCAAATACATCTTTGCCCTTTCAGTTCATTCTCTGAAACTAGAAACTCTGAGAAAACATTCAATTTTCCATCTAACTCTATGTTTTTGTTCAACAAATCCCTGTGGCTTTTCAGTGTTACTTGTAAGCAGTAATATCCAAGTTCTTTGTCAGAGCAGATTGAGATGTTTGTGCCCTTTGCAAAGAATATCCTTTTACCAGTTCATCAGGGTATATACAGTGACATTCCTGAGTCACGTATCTCCACTGATTGTAAAAGTATTGAGCAAGGGGATTTTTTAAAGCTTCTAAACCAATGCTTTTGGGCACCCTCCACCTCCTCACCCCCACTTCCCCTACCACACAATTTTTTTTCTCAAACTTCCTTTGGTTTTTTAATCTCCTTGTTTTCTTTAGATCCTACTAAAGCTAGAGCTTCCCTACCCTGAGCTGCTGGACAGCCCCAGCTGGTAAGTGAGCATCTGCTATACCCCCTGGTAGATGGCTGCTTTGCTTCAGGGCCTGAGTCCTCCAGGCATTGTAGAATCCAAAATCCACTCCCCCATCCCACACACACCCTGAGAAGAAGCTTTAAGAATGAGTCAGCATTCTCTTACATCAGCTCATCAGAGCCCTGACTTATGAGGCAAGGGCTGGGTTTATCAGGAAAGCTCAGCTGCCTTTAAGCAAAGAAGCTGGATATCAGAAAGAAGTTCTTTCTGGTGAGGGTGGTGAGACACTGAAACACGTTGCCCAGAGAGACTGTGGATGACCCCTTCCTGGAGGTGTTCAAGGCCAGGCTGGATGAGGCATTTATGAAGCTCTGTGCCGTACCCTTGTCCCTGCTCATGGCAAGGAGTTTGGAACTCAATGATCTCTAAGGTCCCTTCTAACCCAAACCATTATGTGATTCTTGAAGCTCTTCCAGAAGTGGTCATAGCTAGTTGACTGGTCATTTTTCAGCCTTTAGGGACGCTTCCTTTAAATGAAGGACAACACTGCTATTAGAGAGCAATTTTTGTGATTGGATATTGGGTTTTTTTCCCACCTACTTTGTGTTCTGTTGTCAGTGCTTCCCAGATGTACAGAGTAACAAAACAGTGTGTCTACAGTGGGCTTATTTCAAGTCAGGCAGTACCTGAGACTAGAAGAAGGGTGGGTGATGTGCTTTATTAAAGTTTGCTTCTAAATTATCATTTAAATGGAACAAAAGGCAGACAATCCAAATCACCTTTTTATAAAGTGTTTATGCATGTGACAGTGGCATTTATGCTCAGTGCTCATTTATGTCTGTCCTCAGAGTGGTCATTCTGTCACCTCGAGGATACTGCTTGCTGTGTGAGGGCTGGTATCCTTCTTTGAGAATTGACAGAATCCTGAGCTGGTTAATTTCCTTAGTATTCAAAGTTGTCTCTTTCTGGGGACAAAAAAAGCTACTGTAATTCATATAGCTAATGATTTTCCAGGCCAGAAAGAGGGTTGGACACACAGAGATATTCATATGGTTTTGGAAGAAGTCATTTTTATTTTGGCTTTCCTTCCTCTATTTCTACTAGCAGTTTGCTTCAGGTGTGAATGACATACCATTTTCCAAAATGTCAGTATTCTAAGTGTTAGTGTAATGCTCAGAAAAACCCATGTATGCTAAATTAGCAGCTCAGGAGAGGCTATGTTCTGATAAGAAAAGAAGTTCTTGTAAAATTACAAATGGCAACTTGGGAGCCAGTGTAAACACTGAAATAAGTGTTAAAATATTTCTACAAACTTGTGGAAAATAAAAAGCTGGAGCAACAGTTTAAACAACTGTGTTTGTAATATGAGTGGCTTGTATGGTGGTACTTAAAGGTTAGTAATTTCATTGCTAGTGACTTTTTCACTCTCCCTCCAAGCCCTTTCTCCCTTTTCATGTGTATCGAAAGCTGGCACTGAATCCTATTCTCTGAGCTTGAAAGCTGTGGTCTGGGGCTAGTAATGAATAAGTTTTCGGGTTTTATAGAAAAGGATTGTAGCAGCTGAGGAGATGTTGGGAGATGCTGGGCATTGTGCTGCTCTGCAGTCCTACAGGGGAATGTCTGATACTATAGCAGTGAAGGAGAACAAAGCATTTAGAGCACAGCAAGCTCTTACTTTGCTTATTCCACACAAAAAAGCTTGTATTTGAGCTTCCAAATACAAAGTATTCTAAAAAAATAAGTGAGCACACATCATGTTCTGTTACATTGATTCTTTTATAGTCATATTTTATAACCAAAGCAAACAAGGTTATTCCCAACTTAGATGACTGTAATTTTACTGTTTTGCAGGGTTCAGTGAGCCAACAGCCAATGAGTATAAATTATACAGAAAGGCAGGGGTAGGACTTTTCAGTAAGATATGTGAAGGGAGAAATAGATATAAGTTGGAAGAGGGTAGATTCAGGCTAGAGATGAAAAAGAAATTCTTTATGGTGAGAGTAGTGAAACGCTGGAACAGGTTGCCGAGAGAGATTGGGGATGCCCCCTCTCTGGAGGTGTTTAAGGCCAGGCTGGACAAGGCACTGAGCAGCCTGATTTAGTGGGAGGTGTCCCTGCCTGTGGCAGGGGGGTTGGAACTCGATGAACTTGATGGTCCCTTCCAACCCAAACTATTCCATGATTTTATGATGCCTCATCTGAAGCCTTCTGTTTACTAACACTCTCCATACATCACCAATTTTAAACCCAATTTTAAAAATGTTGTTCTTTTTTTCAGCAATTTAAAGCTATTGTTTTATCATCTCCAGAACTTAGCCCTTGTGTGAATTCATAATCCTCTATTTAAAATATCAAAATTAAAAACTGTAGAGATGGCTATTATCTCACTGGAGAAAAATAGGAATTGTGTGAGGACAGGGCATCAGTGAACAGCTTAGAAGCAAAGATTTCATTTCCAGAGAAGATTTCTGTCCACAAGAAGTTCAAAGCAGGCATTTTTCTTTCTAGTTTGGACTTGGGGGAATTCACCAATTAAGAATCACAAAGCCAGGGACTATTTAAAGGACTGCTTAGCAATGTGATTGGGTAGAATAATATTCGCAGGCAAATATGATGAAATTTAACACAAGCTTTTGGATCTAATTACTAAGAAAGGGAAAAGGTTTTGGTTAATGAAAGTATTCATATAATATTCAATATTTGATATTAATTTTATGGGGAGCGTTAACTAACTCATTAGCAAATGACAGCATATTTTAATGAAAGATTTCTACTGAATCATTCCTTTCAGCATCTTGGTAAATAGCAGTTCATATTGAAGCATTGCATGTCATCGGTCATGTGAAGAGAGTAACAGATAATTTTAAAGACTTTGTCAATAGAAACAAAACGTAATGAACCAATGATTAGCTTGTTGCAGCTTCTTTCCTATTTTACACTGTTTAGGAAACAAACTTCAGCACATTTTAAGTTTGATTCTAGGGATGATCACTTAAGGCTGAAGATTAGTACTTCTCCAAATTATCTCCTTTGGGAACTCTTTTTCTTACATTTGGTAGAATTCAAGTTTTCCTGGTATGTACTTTCCTAAAAGTTTGTTGATGGTATGATGAATTGCTCATAAATAAATTTCTAAACATACTGTGCAGTATGTTTAGAACAGATCACAAACTGTAAAGCAGTATCCTATGTAGCGTTCCGTGATGGCTTTTGTTCCTGATATGGGTTCCTGGATAAATGGGAAATAAATGAGATATCCCATATATGGGATATATGGATATAAATTCCTTGAGCTGATCTGCAGCCACAGAGAGACATGAAATATGGTTTACAGAGATGATGAGAAACTTCATATTTTACCTCAGTTGCATTGTGCTCTAGAGATAAAGCTGGAAAGATAAGGTTGCTATCCAGATATATACACTTAATTTGTTTACTCTCCTTCTTTGCACCTTGGGCTTTGGAAGAGCTAGTGAGATCTTGTTCCTGTGTAGCAAGTTTATTAAGTCCTGGACTTGGCAAGGTTCCTAGAATCTAATGAAATCAGTATGGGGATGAAGTTGGGAATCAAGAGGTGTGTGAATGGTAAAATAACTTGCTTTGACTCAAATGTGAGGTATTAGAAGTCAGATGTGTTAAGGAGGAAGCAAATGGAGTCTCTTATGCAGCCTGTTGGCAGTCAGGAGGATGTGGTTATAATTACTTTTTGGTGGGGTGGAAATACCAAATTTCCCCACAGGTCAATCTGGCTTGGCAATGCAGACTTCCTAACTATGTATTCTAATACTTTCTTCACAAGATGCCTCATTTCTCCTCATGTAATGAATTGAAAATAACATTGTTTCAGAGCACTAAATTCAAGTACTGCTCCATTAGGCAAAACATTTCTGCAGGAATTAAATAGATAGGGAGAGAAAACTGCAGTGTATATGTGCAAAAATTAAAATTTCAGATATTGGATACCTGTAGAGAAGATAATCATATTACTCTATCACTGAGACGCTATGGAGAAAACAGTGTGGCTGAGATGACTATACAGATTGTTTAAAAATAAAAAAGAAACAGAAAGAGCTGACAGTGCCATAAAGAATGTGCTTTATCAGATGTTGATGGACAGATGATAAATTTTGAATTACCTAAACTAATTACTTATGCCAAAGGCATATGTGCTAAAATGTAGCTACAACATAGTATACTGTTTTATACATCATGAATGTAACTACTTGGATAAAAGCCTTCCAGTCTTCTATGCAGACAGTTATGTTCGTACAAAATGTCAGTTTTCAGTAATTATTAAAAATCTACAGCAATTCATGCTCTGTATTCTGTAATAAAAAAAAGAAAACCTTAGTGTTATTTCCTCCTTGTGATACATATTTGTGGATACCCTGAAATTAGAGGATAATGCACAAGAATGTGAATATAGGTTCTACCTCTGCTCTTAAAGTAATATATGAATTATTGGTTGCTCACAGAAATATAAAAGAACAACTAGAGCTGAGGAAACTGTACTTCAAAGAGTTCTGTAAAATTTAATATGGACTTCGTGAAGTGTGTCATCATCACCCTCAGTTAGAATGCTGGACTTGCAATGTTACATTATCAAATACTATTGAATTTAAAGTAAACAATAGTGTTTTGGTGGTTTTCTCAGAGGAACTGAGGTTAACCTTTCCAGGCAAATGCATCCTGTCCTGTGCAAAATAGAAGAGCACTTCAGAGGACACTTTCCAACCAAGACCTTGCACAGTGATATAGTAGGGAGGATGAATCAGTGGCAATGACTGAGGTTATTTTAATACAAGTAACATCCTATCAGTTGAAATACAAGTACTCTAAGAAAAATCTCTGGAAAATAGAGGGAAAGCCACTGTCTTGTAAGGTTTTTTAAAAAAAAAAAACTATGTAAGCCATCTTCTTTTGTAATTGAGGCAACACTAAGATGGAAATTAATGAATTCTAAGTCAAAGGCCAAAAGAAACCCAGGCATATCACTAATGTTCACAGTAACATTCTTGAACTTCAGGCCTTGCATAATTTGTGATACTTATAACCGCACTGACTTGATATCTTTTTTCCTTTCTTTTCCTTACCACAGTATTTTAGACCTGCTCAATCCCAACAGCTCATTCCTAATTTGAAGGCAATAGTTGTAAGTGACAACTCTGAAATGCTTAGATGATTAATTCAGTAAGTGTCAGCATAAAGCACTCAAAGGTAGTTTCAATTATATTTCTAGGGTAATGCAGAGCAGAGAGTTTATGATGCAAGTGAAATAATTCAGTTTTGGACGAGTACGTTCAATGTCTTTTTGACCTGCTATCTATAGTTTATTTCCTGTGATTCTGTGATGGCTCCGATGAGAGTAAGGAGGGTCAGATTTGTTTCTGAGTGGAGAGAGTGAACTGAGAAGGAGAAAAGTTTCTGAGTTACAAAAGAGACTTTTCTTCTTTTCATACAAGATTAAGGAGAGGAAAAATCTCCCCTCAATACCAAAATCTTAATCTTATAAAGAAGAGGAACAATGGTCTTAGATCATGGAATTATGCTTTACACACTATAAAAGCTTGAAGGGTTTGGAACACAACCTTCATTCAGGACAAGGTATCAATTTGTGTCACTTGGCAAATAATTCTTCTGCATTTTCATCTTTTCAGGCTCAGTCAGATTAAATTTACAGTGAGAGTTACCTGACAAGCATGCTGTGGAAATTCCATAGAGGTAGAAGCTGCCCCCACAGCACAGTTAATCAGCCTTCTCACAAGTGCTATAGCAGCTCCAGAAAACTACTTCACATGCATTGATTTTAGGTTGTTCAACCTCAGGTTCTTTGTTCAACCAGATTTAAATTCACAGAAATATATAAAGTATTTAAGTCCAGAACAAGTCTGATCAAACTCTTTTCTATTTCATTATCTTTCAAAGTGTTCCTTAACTTCTCTTCAGCAATCATAATTATTTTAATTTGGATAGAGACTTTAATATAAAAATGTCACAGTATTTTAACATGGTCAGCCCAATCCAGCACTAAAGAGGAGTTTGAAAATCCTGTTACCTCCCATATGGTGTAAACAGTCTTGACTTCTTGCTGTGGGTATGAAATTACATTTAAACTCTTAAAACCCTGGAGTGACTGCAATACAGGTACAACTGAATATGACATCTGTTTGAATGTAGTTGGTGACTTTTGTGATGAAACCCAACCCCTAAGCTGTAGGTCTGATATAAAAAGGAGATCCTATATATGATATAAAGATACATTCTGTATAACTCTCATTATCTTGTCTGCATGCTGCTTCACAAGGTATGAAGATTATATGTGCACATAAAAGATGACATCAAATAAGTGCACTTTGTTTCTAGAATATGCACAATAAATAAACACTAGGTGACAACTTATTATCTCACCAATAAACATGGTAACATTATTCATATATTATTGTGAAGCAGTTTTATGTAGAGCTAAATCTCTAAATTCTTATTCAGTTAGACAGGATAAGGATTAGGGATTTTGCTCTGCATTGTCTGTTCACTGAACATAATCACTTGGTTGCTAGTGTGTATGGTAAAATAAATCATGTTTTTGTTACTTGGTACAAAAATAAGATACCCTTCTGCTTTTCACATTCTTCTATTGCATTGTTCTCAAAATAGTCTCCAAAAATTAAGCTGAAAAACAGACAAGAATTCAAAACTACTACATCTGTTTTGTGTATTTCCAGTCCTGCTGTTAGCAAATAATCATAGAATAGTTTGGGTTGGAAGGGACCTTAAAGATCATCTAGTTCCAAACCCCATGCTATGGGCAGGGACACCTTCCACTAGACCAGGTTGCTCAGTGCCTCATCCAGCCTGGCCTTAAACACCTCCAGGGACTGAGGGGGCATCCACAACCTCTCTGGGGACCTCTTCCAGTGTCTCACCACTCTCATAGAAAAGAACTTTTTTCTTATCTCCAGCCTGAATCTCCTCTCTTCCAATTTGCATCCTATTTCTACCACCCTGGACCCTATTCAACAGTCCTACCCCAGCCTTTCTGTAGCCCCCATCAGTTACTGAGAAGCTACTATGAGGTCCCCCTCAGCCTTCTCTTCTCCAGGCTGAACAACCCCATCTCCTTCAGCCTGTCCTCAGAAGTGAGGTGCTCCAGCCCTCTGATCATCTTTGTAGCCTCCCCTGGACCTGCTTCAACAGTTCAATATCCTTCTTATGTCGAGGGCTCCAGAACTGGACACAATAATCCAGGTGGGGCCTCACCGGAGCTGAGTAGTGGGGCAAAATGGAACAGTGTCTGTATGGTAACTACTAGAAAAATGATGAGCAAAATCCTTACCACGTAAGAATGAAGCTTAGGTACATGGACCTTTCTGGGTATGAAACACAAATCTGATCTTATCTAAAGGTACTTGTTAATGGTGACTCTTAATATTAAATGTCACTGTATTATGCAAATTTAGCTATCTTCTCTCAAAAAGTACTCAGCCCCATTGTGTCTTCTAATATCTAGGAGCAAATCTTCAAAGCATTCAGGGTGACCTATACTTTATAAAGCATAATAATTGTGTTTATTGTCTGGAGGGGTGAATCTGAATACATGCCCGATCAACTCAAAACAACCTGTAATAATAGCTTTATTTTTTGGATCATACTGATTTGTTTGACTATTAAGATCTTACCAGAATAAAATATTCATTCAGCTTGACTTCCTTGAGAACCTCTGACAGAAATGACCCTAAAGAAAGGTTCTGCTATTTCAGCTTAGTATTCCTTTGGTGAGCAGGAGGAAAGGAGAAAAGAGGGACAAAGATGTTAAACAATGGTGGCCAGATCCTGCCTCATCTCCTTAGCTTTTTAGTGCTGTGTGAGTGTAACACCCAGGCACAGCTAGTAATTTCTGGTGTAGAGATAGCAGGATCACTCTAGGCCTAAGTAACACCTCAAAATTATGAAAAAGAACTTACAGTCAGATCCTCAATGGGTATAATTCTGCATGTCTGACTTCTGACAGTGTCTCAGACAGAAATAGAGACTAGAGTAAAGGTAATTTTGTGCTTTCCTCATAGGCAATATATGACCTGAACAGCCAAAGTAAAAGGACTGTGCAGAAGCATTAGAAGTTCTGGCATCCTCAGTATAACTCTGTCTTGTTCTTTTGAAATATCTAGAGTTCAGAGAATCATCCAAGCAACATGATGTCTGCATTGATCAGTTGTGAATGGCTCTTTTTCTTAAAGTACAATGACTTTATCTAGTATTAATAAAGAAATGAACTTTAATTACCATTCTGTTTCCTGAAGCTCATCTATTGGCTTTTAAAATTCTCAGTTTCATGTGTCTTTGGAAATGGCAGAGAAAAAAATTCTAAGAAACCCAACTTGGGGGAGCTTTCAAAAAGAGTTTTGGCTTTTTTCAGGCAGTAAAAGAGTACTGAAAAAGGAACAGAAAATAGTTCTCTTCTCCAAGGACTTAAAGTGCATGATTGTCTTTCTATAATAAAATGTCTTTATAACTGCAGCATAAATAAATAAAATCTGTAAGACCATGTGTCTAAGATAGAACTTTTAGGATCATCTCTGATGTTCTTTGCTCATAAGTCAATCCTTATTCTTTGCCTCTGTTTTCCTGCTGCAGTGCAGATACTGTAACTACTTTGATCCTTTGGCAGCAACATTTGCCTTGGTGTCCTAAAGCTTTTTAATTGTACTTCAGACTAACAACTCCAACACATTAATTTCCTAGCTATAGAATAAGGAAATTTATTGCTTAGAGACTGTGATATACAACTCCTTGTGAACCCCATAACAGTCATCTTGTTTACTCCATTTAGTCTTTCTCATATGCAAGTTATCTGTTGTTTATCCTAGCTACTCTGTGATTTCCTCAAGAGAAAATATCTAGACAGAACTGGAAGAGGATAGATTGGCAGTTCCCAGGGACACAATGAAAGGTTTATTCTTCAGCAGTTGAGTTTAAAGCACATCCATACACTGGACCCACTAATAATTCTATATTCATAGTAGGCCTACAGCACAATATTTGTTTCCCAGACAGACAACTGTTGGAGCTGGGTGGCCTGTTTGCCATATCATGTGTTCTTGTTGTCTAACCCCAAAGTAACTGATATCAGACTGATGTCCTCAACTGTCTTTGGCAAAAGCTGAATTTGCTGACCTACCTGAAACTTTTCTTACAGCTTTGTTACAAATCTGTCCCTAAAAGCATCCAGCATTCCAGTTTATATGGTTAATTCTGACTGTTCTGATTAGTCACATGTGTGTGTTTTTTGAATTCTGAGAGGACAAGAATTTCTAGTGTAAAACACCTGTTTGATTTTAAGAACATGAATCTCTGAAATACTTAAGCTCATGACTTTAGAGCTGTATGTACATCTAAGCTTTTGAAAATGTAATACCAGAAATAGTTTTGAAAATTAATAAAGTGAAAAGGTAAGTATGGGTGATAGTTTTTTTTTTCTTTTAATCTTAGTGGGATATCCTGATAATACTTGGTTAGGTCTTAATACAATGTGAGAGAATAATAAAAGTTAGAAATGCTATTTACCATCTTGGTAGCAGTAGAGCAAATGCAATCACATGTTAGAATAGTGTTGGCAACTAATAAGATGAATTCTACCTATACATATAGACCCATCTTGAAATCATCTAGATGTTATAGTAGGAAAGATAAGGAAAATAAAATTATTTTAAAATACAAATATGTAATTTTCCCTCTTATCCTTTAAAAAGCATTAATGTCATTATGCTCATAATTAAAAGATATGAATAAATGGCTACAAAGTCATGCACTTAAAGTTGAAAGAAGCTATAAAACCAGTAGGAAAGAATTTTTTTTCATTGTTGCACACTACTTGAGAGAAATGGCTAGCTAAAGAGTGATTAAACCTGGCAACAGTTGTAAATCACATTGTGTAGGAGTCTGTTGGAAATATATAGTGGCTCATGGCCTGCTTTGTTTGCTTTCTGACGTATTTCTCAGACAAATGCTGAAAGAAGATCAGTCTTAGTCTTTTACTTTCTGCAAGGCTTCCATGAGCGATCCATTTCTTTCTCTTTTTATCCTTCAGCCTATACAATAAGTCTGGTTCTTGTGTGACCTCGTCTAGGTGTTGCTGCGCTGGCAGGGGGATTGGACTAGACGATCTGTTGAGGTCCCTTCCAATATCTGATATTCTGTGATTCTGTGTTTTCTCAGATTTTTCAGAATTGTATATAATTGCTTTTTAAAAAGTACAAAATAAGCATATATTTCTCCTTCTCAATAACCAGTGAAGCAGATACTGCTTTGTAAGAATTACTTAACTATGGGTGGTTTTGTTAAGAATTGGGGAAAAAAACTTGCAGCAGTGGATTGCATCTTGCTCTTCTGAGAAGTGCTGAGCATCCCACCGCATAGTTAAAACTAGACTGCATCATACACTTAGAAATAAAACTATGCAGATAATTTGATCTAAACCATTTAACAAAAATAACTCTCTTTAAGAAGAATCAGTCTGCAGACATAATATCTTTTCTATCAGCGTTTCTGTTGATAGCTATTTTATGAATAATTCACAAATCTGAATGCTAAAAATTGAGCTACTTTGGAGTAGGCAAAATTTGTTATCCTGTACCACTTCAGGCAGAAATTATAACCTCATGCTTGAAAACGTGTTACAATATTGTCCTGGTTTGAGGTAAAATAGAGCAAATTTTCTAGTCTGTAAATTCACTTTTCAGCTCAGCCTCTTCTGTCTGACTGAACTCTGAAATTAACTCCATGTTGCTCAGGAACTGTTTGCTCTCAGACTGACAAGACCTGATTATACCAAGGAATGGGATGCAACAGGCTCTTATTTTCATTTATCACTGTGGTAATTAAGGTCAGAAAATTCCTCATTTGCCCCACCAGGGGTTGCAAGTGGAAAGATGTAGAGGGGTCCCACCTGCAGAGAGGAGTGGTCAGGGCATGTGACCCAAAATTGAGCAACAGGAATGTTCCATCCCATCTGCCCCATGCTCAGGATAAAAGCTGAGGGATCAAAGAGTAAGCCTCTATCTTTGATGGACAATAATAGCTAAGAAAGACTGTCTGTCCATCTGCCTTGGATCCCAATCTGATCTCTCCTGACTCCAGATCCAGAATCCAGCTCCTGACCATTACTGACCCCAGTCTGGGACCTTCCCTGTGTCTTCAGGAGACATGATCCTCATCCTGGAAGCTTGATACAGTTTTATATACATTGTATACCTTTTTATTTATTATTTCATTATCTATTTAAGTAGTTTAGAATTTTTCTAAACTCATAAATCTTGTTATTCCTTCCCCTCTTTTGAGAAAGGAGAGGAGCCTATCTGTCATTTGGAGTGGTCCTTTGGGCCTAACCCAGAACAAATAATCATCTAGCATTCTCTTCTGTCACACACTTCGTTAGAGAAGTAGAATGAATAATTTTTTATCTATCTGTTTAAAAATTTGAATGAAAAAGATTTTATCTCTTTTTATATCTGTTTTTATTCACATCTGCCAAGGAGAGTGCATTTGGAAAGAATTTAATCTTCTGCATCCTAATTTTCTTCATAGGCTTTTTGCACTGCTGTGCTCTCCATTCCAAGAGAATCTTGGGTGGACAGAGGCCTCCTTACCTGGTCATAGGTGTGATAACACTCTAACTCACAACTTATTGATATTGCAAGTGAGAAATGAACCTTGCTTTGTTTCTCTGGCCATTGCTTTTTCTTCGGTGATTTCTTGATTTAGTCCTTGGTGGAAGGCAGCAGGAGGTACAGCCATAGGGCTTTCCTTAGACAAACCGCAAAAAAATTGCTAATGATATATATCCCATTTCCAATATGCTTTGCTAGTCTCAACAGGTCAGTATTTTATGAAAGACAAAACAGTCCTCAAAGTATCATCATGTTTTTTCAGATATTTTCATTTTTAGTGTTTCCAGAGTGTTGCTACACATCACATCATATCATTTGAGTGTCCTGTTATCTTCCCTTGCCAAACCTACTCATTCTACTTTTCACTGTACCCTGTAGGTTTTTCACAATGTACCCACTATTTAGCATGTTCTGCAAAGCCCTTATTAATGCCATCCTCCCTCCCATCACAAGCTATCACAGTATCATGTTGATTCATTCCAAATTAATTTTATCCTATAAGGATGGTATCTCATGCATTCAGTGTTTATAATATAGGCAGTGTTCCAAACGACACAATTCAGAAGAAACATTTCTTTGTGGCATGTGGCAACCAAAGGAGCAAAAGTATTTGGATGATTTATCTGATTTTCAGTTCTCATTTTCTATGTTTGGGCACTTCAGAGTGCTTACTAGCTATTAGTTCTGCGTAAAGGCTTTGGCTAAAATCCCACAGTTTAGTTATAGGCATTTAACTAGGTTCCTCCTGGGAGACAAACCCAAGGATGAGAGCTGCAAAGAAGCTCCAATGCCCACTGACCTTGGCTAGATAATGAACAAGTCAAGCTTCTAGATGTATTCTAGCATTTATCTACTTTTCAGTCTAGAGGCAGTCTTTCTCACCAAGAGATGTTTTGATTGTAGAAAATCATAAGAGTGGTTTGGGATGGAAGGGACCTTAAAACCATCTTGTTCCAACCCCCCTGCCATGGGCAGGGACATGTTCCACTAGATCAGATTGCTCAATACCTCATCCAGCCTGGCCTTAAACACCTCCAGGGAGGGGGCATCCACGGCCTCTCTGGGCAACCTGTTCCAGTGTCTCACCATCCTCACAGGAAAGAACTTATTTCTTAGATCCAGCCTAAATCTCCCCTCTTCAAACTTGCAATGTATTTTGTAAGTGAAATGTAGTAGAAGTGATTCTCACTTCAGGATCAGTGATGCAAAAAATTGAGAAAAAAGGCCTGGTGAAAACAATGATTTGCTTGACCCTCATCAAAACAAGAGTACAGGTCAGCAACAGGTACATATATGCAGGTGTTGTTAGCTTGTATGGATCCCTCTGTGCTATGCCTACCTGCCAGCGCATGGCAATGTCCACAGTGCAACATGGGTACATGACTGTGCAGTACTTTCCTAGAAAGGTTTGTCTCAGACTTTCCTCAAGATGAACAGTCCAGGTAGTCTAGAATGTAGCTCTAAAATATATTTAGATGTCACTTTTAAAAGTCACCAGAGCTAAGTATCCACAGTTAGGCATGTAAAGGTTTATTCTGAATTTCCCTTTACTTCCACTGTTAGCTTTGGTCTTTCAGCCAATTACCCTTCAAGGAAGTTAAATCTTCAAGTAGAGTCTTGTGATGAATACACAGCATGGCACGCACTTACACTGTACAATCAGCCTTTCTCATTTTGTCACACAGGAATTCTGTCAGCGTCAAAGATTACAGGTCTGAACACTCTGGTCCTAATGAAAATAGAAGTGCAAAACCTTGACAAGAAATGGGGAGGTTGTGCCCTGTTTAACATAGATATCTTTAATAGGATGTTGCTGATTTTAAAATGTTCTGAATTTGAAGAAGAGTTCAGTAGAAAAAGCAGAAGTTCTGAAGTATATATATGTTTTTATGTATATAGATGTAACTTAAAGTAATCAGGTACATTACTTAAGATATTTCTTAACCTTGTGTTTAAATGCTGGCAGGTATGCTGATCATTAGTTACTCCTCCTACAGCCAGTGTTTTGTTCAAGCAGACTTGCATTTAAAAATGGCCTTCTTGAAACAACCAATATACAAAAAAGGATACCTTTAGGCAGTGTGTTTTTTGGTTCTCCCCTTGCCCTCCCTCAACGCCTGTCATGAAGAATTTTAGTTAAATTGATCCTAATTGAAGTAACTGTTCCAGAATTTGAATTACATGCCCTTGGAAGGATAGTTGAAAGTCTTTCCAGTCCAATGAACTTAGCAGAGCTGTCTGATGTGAACTTTTAAGTAAAATCAAACATACATGGTGCATGAACCATAATCATGTGAATTCTTGTAATCTTGGAATGTTTTCCTTAGGTTAACATTTAGCAGCCAAAATAGATGCATTTTTTCATGTCACACATGAGGCTGTGATATTACAGAATGTGGAAAAAGGTGGTACATACATAACTCCAGAAGTTTTATGTGCAAATTTCCTAGAGGGGTAAAGATAAAGCCATCTCACTATTTATACACCTTCCAATCTTAGAGGAGATTCTCTTTTTCTTTGCTTTAGGCTTCAGTACGGTTTTCTAGGCCAGGAGGGACTGCATAAGACTGGCAGTTTTAAAATCTGTGTGACATTGTATGGAATCCATCTTCCAGTGTACTCATTCGCTTTTCAGTTGCACTTTTGCACACCTAGTCTCACTGCATGCATTACTAACGTATGTTCTGTTGAACTGGTGAAACAGTGACATCCATATCATAATCACAAACTATTCACAAAGAGAAATAAAAGCAAGAGTGCTTGAAAAAATTGTGTTAGGAATCAAGGATTCTTGGAGTTAGTAAATTCCTGCCTGTTACATGGCAGGCAGAGGTGGAAGGAAGATTACCCTTTAGGTTTAAGAGTCAGAAGGAAACTTCAAGCTCTGAAAAGACCATGTTCTCTGCTTCAGGCTAATGCCAGTCTTCAGGGAAGACAGTTAACACATATGTTTTTAATGCTTTGATAATTGTATGTGTATTCAGAGACAGGATGGAAAAGAGGTCAGTAGCAATCTTTGTGTTTTGAGCTGGTTTTAAGATAAAAATAGGACTGACTGCTGTTTCAAGTTAGAGAACAAACCTATCCATGAAGAAGGTGTGCTCCATATGTATGAGAAATACACTCAGGGCAAAGACATGCTTGGTATGTGATGTAATGTGCACCTCCCAAAAAATCCCAAGAGAATACCTCAAAAGGAGTAAGCAGAATAGACAGAATAGTTGCTGAAAAATATATTAAAGAATTGGGAGAATAGTAGTACTACAATAAATTTATGTAGAAGGGGAACAGACTGAGGAGTAGCAGAATAATATATTATTTACAGAAAGTCAATTTGTTTATGCTGATGAATTTACTTCTGTGCAAGTGGGCAAGGATATTATATATTTCGTCTAAAATGGAGAGGTTTATGCCAATAAATAAATGTTTCTCAAATACAAAAAAGTAATCCAAAAGTCTCTTTAGTCATGGCTATCAGTTAGCTAAGAGTTGTTGTGGAAAAGTGGTAAAGAAGACAGATCATGGTATATTATATGACATTTCTACATCTCTTATAGGACAAAAAAAATGCCCAGGAGATACCTCAGTATCTTCTAAATTTACAAATAAATTTTCCAGTCGTTCTGAGTTGACCAATCAATGAACTTCGCTATGCTTGTGGTTCATACTTTGCTGTTGAAAGACTGAGAAATAAAACCAGAACTGGAATAACACCTGTGAGAGGACCCAGGATATGTTGATAGAAAAGGGATGTTCTTCAATGACTTTTGAAACATGTTGCTCAGAAATGGGAGAGCAGATACCAACCCAGAAGTGACCACATGATTAGTTAATTGTTTTGAGCATTTTTAAATCATACAGGCTAAAAAATAATTCTTGATTTTCATATCAACTTACATATCAACAATACTGTTGGAAACACAGTAATCTAATTTCCAAATAGCTAATGAGTTTTTAATTTCATTTTAGAGTGTATTCTGATACCATCAATCATATTTCCAACAAAAATAGGGTATTACAGTAATCTTTGTTTATACATAGTATTAGTGTTATAAAAATTTAATAGTAAGATGAATTAATTTGTACTGCAAAGCAACATGAAAGATGTGCATCCTTCCTTCCTTAAATCTGAGAAAAAAATATTTTAGCAGCTGATTTTTTAGTCTGATAAGGTGTGAATATTGTAGACACTTGAAGTCTAGAGATACAATGATTCCAAATATCAAAATGCAAAGTGTAATTAAGCATTCAGAAATAGATTGCTAGTTTTAAATTTTATTTTATTTTTTAATAATATTATTCCCAAACATCCTGTCATCTCAAGCCATGGATACAGATAACGCTTTCTGTTACTGGCCTTATTTAGATTATTTTGGGGATTGTAACTGGCACTCTTCTTCTGAAATGTTTTTGACTGAAATTCAAATAACTTAAATATGATAGATGTAGGACACATAGCCATTATAAAGTTTAAAGTCATAACGTTCATTAACTGCATCAAAAAAATAATATATTTTTCAGTTCTTTTTAAATTTTGAAAATTACACTTTTTAAAGTGTAATGCTGTCTGGACTTGGAACTTGATTTCTATGTGGAGCAGATTGACATCACTATAAAATGCTTACTTGATTATGCTTGTGTTGTTATCAAGTGATGTCCAGCAAAAGCAACCCTTGTAAAATAAGTCCACTTTACATACTATGAAGGTCATTAGAGAAAACTCCAGACTTGAAGAAAAACAGAGCAGAGATGCCATCTAGCAGTAACTCTTAGAAATTTCCTAATAGTTATTAGATCTTGCTTCCAAGATATTGCACTTAAGTGTAGGAGAAGGAAAAGATTTTATATTCCAAGACATTTATGTCTGGCTTCCTGCAGAATATCTATCCATCCTGCTGGAAATCAAACTTTACTGAAATACATTATAATTTCTTGTACTTCCTGTGTAAACACAGAGAAAAATAATCAAATTATAATTATTATAATCAAATTAAAAGAAAAAAATTAGTAAGTCATAAAATTGGCATTCTGTAATAAGCAGAATATGCTTAAAATTAATCAACGGTGAGCTGTCTTCCATTTGTTTAAAAGTAATTTGTATAGCTTGTCAATATTCTATATTGTTTTCTCAGACATTATTTTAAAATGGTTGATTGATAAAATAAGTTCTTATTTGAACATTAATCATGTAGAAAATTAATAAGAATGCACCGTGTATAATTTGACATCTCTGATGTGATTTATCTCAAGGGTATGTAAAAATTTGTCTGTCTAGTCATGAGCATGCACTGTTCTTTTTGTAAAAGAAAGCATCCCCTCCTTTCCTACAATTAATTTCATATATTTGTTCCCCAACCTGCAAGGCAGAAAATTACTACTCCACTGCAATTTAGCTTAAAGGAAGATAAATAGCTAAGCACTACTAAAGCGAGATTTGAGTCAGGACTTACATTTATTTGCTGAAAAAAATCTGTATATATTTTAGATGTATCTTTTTCATAGAAACATGAAATCTGTACATAGTTAAACTAAATTTTTATCTGCCATGTGGCATCTTTTTTAAGCTTAACATGGTGTAGCATCTCAACTCAGGGTTTGAGTAACCATCTGATCATCTCACGTTTTTATTTCTGAAAATTCAGTTTAGCTCTGTCAAACACCAGCCTTCAATTTTTACATAATCTTAAGGACTTCTGAGCTTTCTGGCTCATGATTCCCTCACAAAGTCAAAAGAGCCTGCAATGAATGTTTTGATGTCCCTGAAAATGTCACACAGAGTGATGAATAAAGGCCATTTTATGCCCTCTGCACAGTATGCCCCAGTAAAAGGAGCTAGAAGCAAAGTTTCAAAAGTTAATTCATGCCATTTTATTCCAGTGGCTCATCCTGTTTTTCCATTTTGGATGGTGACAGATACATAAGATAGAGCATTTCTTCCCACTGTTATTTTGGGGCATATATCTGGCACCTGAACTAAAAGAATAATTCTTGTTTGCTTAATTGGTGGTTTTATTCTTCTGTGTATAGACAGTGATATGAATTTTGTTTTCCCTGCTTTCATGGGGGTTTTTTTGAGGCCCTTAATTTTAACAGATCATGCTGAAGAAGATATGAAAAATAAAGAAAAAATTACCATGTGGGAACCATTAATTATAATGTGACCAAAGTGCTCCTATTCACACAGATGGGGAACCTCTGTGAGCTGCCTGATAAGAGTATTCACAGACATAGCAATAGTTGATACTTTCAAAGAGATCCAATAAATCACATTGGTATTTAATTAATTACTTAGCTAATGTTATTAATCCTGTATCACCTCCTGCTTTTTTATGCCATCACTTTGTCTTACCGATTAAAATGCAGTCAGAACACTGCAACTGTAAATAAGATTTCCACTTGTCTTTTAATGTCTATCTTTATATTTTTAAGATGGAAAATAGCTTCCATATTGCTGATTCGTTACATCTTTGTACATGATAAAGTTATGTGATTACTGCCCTTATGTATTTAATGTCAGAAGAACTGGATATTGCCTCATCGGGTTGTCTGGTACCTAAATGCTATTGTTAAAATGGCATTCACCAACACAGAATATAAATTGTGGCAACAGGGTATGGGCTGCTGCTGGTAATGGATCAGAATGTTTTCACTCTTGTTACTTTTTTATAACGCTCACAGTTACAATAGTGCATGGCACAGAAAGGACCAAGGAGACAAGTTTCACACCTGGGAGCTGCAGCACCACAGACATCTACAGGCGACGGTCATCGTTGCTCCTACGTAGTATAGTGCAATTCAGATTTTTATTTCTTTTTTTTTTTAATGATTTAATATAAATTGTGCTTCCCAGGTGAGGCCGCATGGCTAAAGCATGTTGTTTACTTTTATCGTTACTTCAGTATCTGATGCGATCATTTGGTGACCCGCAGACGTTTAGGAAATGGGGGCAGGCTGGCAGAGCTAAACCAACGCCTCGGTTCCTCTCTCGTCCCATTGATTCTCAGCGGCAGGCTGTCGGTCCCCGCTTCCAGCAGCTGCACCGCCCTGAGACCCGGCCGCTCCTCGCTCCCCGCTGCCACCGGTACAAGTTGTGCCTGGGGCGGTGCGAGCGGAGATGCGGGAGACGCGCAGCCTCTGGGTGCCGCGCCCCAGCAGCAGTCCGCCCGCCGCCCGTAAGCTCCCACTGCCCGCCGGCATCCCCACTCACCCGCCTCGCACCCCGCAGCTGGTGATCGCCGGTAGAGGGGATGGACTCCCCCGGTCCGGCGTGGCCCACCAGACACACAAAGACACGCAACCCGCCGTTCCCTACAGCCATCCGGCCGCCCGGCAGAACCGCATCGCCCCCTGTCCGCGCTCCGCCACCGCCTCTCACTGCTGCGGCACTGGGGCGAGCCTGCCCTCGGTGGGGGCTCGCCCGGAGCAGCTCCTACCTTGGAGGGATGGAGGCCGGACAGCAAGGACAGCAGCAGGAGGCTGAGGATGTCGGCGGGCGCCCGCATCCTGATGCTGGGGCTGCCTCTCCGCGCCGCTCCCCTCGGTCATTCACTTCGCTCCAGCCGCAGCGACCGCGCCGGCCGCCCGCCCGCAGCCCGACTGGAGGCGGCAGCCGCCCGGGGGACGCTCATTCCGCGGGGAGGGGAAGGACGGCACTGTCCGTGCTGCCGGAGCGGCTCGGCTGCCCCGTCCTACCCCC
>VZTY01026769.1:132118-210519 GCA_013400935.1 Turnix velox
TCCTCTCCGCCTCCGGACCACCCACCCCCAAAGTTTAGGCCCGGGAGACGGCGGCGAGCGGGAGAGCGAGGAGGCGGATGTGACATCACCAGCGCTGTGCGGGAGCCGCGCGCCCGCAGCGGGCTGAGGAGAAGTGCGATGTCCCCTCGCTGGGGGTTGAAGGGCGTGGTGTCCCCTCCCACGGGAGACCTGGCGGTCACCTTTAGCCCAAACTAAATGTTTCCCCCGGCGGCGGCTCCTTTCTCCGTGCGGGTGCAGCTCTCCTAAAGGGATGGGCTGTGGGAGTCACACTAGGGAGAGAGAGGGTGGTCGGAGAGAGGGGTTTTATCTGGGGGATCCTGCACTCCCTCACCTGTAAGTTGTGTCAGGGCTTGTCTGATGAGGTGAAAGGTACTGCTCTGCTCCTCCATCTAAACCATGGGCTGGTGAGGGACCATGGTGTTTCCTTGCTATCGCTGGTGAGCTGTGGTGGGAAGGCCTGTGTAGCTGAAAGCTGTGTGAGGGTCACTGGATGAGAAATCCTTTGGGTGTCCCTCCCAGCGACATGTCATAGCATGCAATCAGGAGTTTGCTTCAACCACCATATTTGTAATCAGACACAGATGGTTTGCCAGCCAAGGCTCTGAGTGGGCTCCTCTCTGACTATGCAGCACTTCATGGTCACTCTTCAGTGGCCACAGATGGGGATGAAGGTATCATGAAGCAATTTGAGCATCTTCCTTCTGAGGAATTACTTTGAGAGCTGCCTCTCTTTAGCTTGGAGGAGACTGAGGGGTGACATCATTCATGTCTATAAAGATGGTAAGGGTGAATGTCAGGAGGATGAAACCAGGCTCTTCTCAGTGACATCCAATGATAGGACAAGGGGCAGTGGGTGCAAACTGGAACACAGGAGATTCAACTGAAATATGAGGAAAAAACTTTGTCAGGGTGAGGGTGGGAACAGTGGCACAGGCTGCCCAGAGAGGGTGTGGAGTCTCCTTCCCTGTAGACATTCAAACCCCTCTGGACACCTTCCTGTGTGACCTGATACGGGTGTTTCTGCTCAGGCAGAATTGGACTAGATGACTGGGATTGGACTAGATGATCTCTTGAAGTCCCTTCCAATCCTTGACACTGTGATTTGTGGGAGAATTCAGATGCTAAAATAACTTAAGAGAAAGGCCTTTTCAGTCGAAGGTATCTTTTACAAAGCTGCAGTCTTCCATTTCTGTGGAAGGTAAACCTGCAAAGTGACAAGAAAAATAAATTTCAAAATTTATGAATGAGCTCCCATTAGCATTCAAGTGTCTACAAAGGGAAGATAATACTCTCTAATACTGTCTATTGAATTTCCTTCTACAAAGAAAATATGAAAATATGCAGGAAGGAGACTAGTTGATTTTTTTTCCATAGCAAAGTGGCAAAGCTTCTATTTTCTATGAAAAAATAAATACAAAAAGGGGCAGCTGCATATATTAATACATATTCAATAGTAAGTAAAGTAATGGTACCAAATCACTGAAAATCTGAGACTCTCCTAAGGACAAGCTGAATGATGTTTTCTAAAGAAAACTTCTTGTGAAAAACATATATTCTGAAGTCACAAAGGCATGTATAAAAGGGTTAAATTTTAGAGTACCTCAGTGACTAATTTTCTTTTATTTTTCTACCTTTTTCCCCCATGCTTTTTTCTCCTTCCTTTTTTCAATCTGTCACAGACAACATTGGCAAAAGATGCAAAGTATTAAATGAATCATAGAATGCAGACTTTTTAAGAGCTTCAACGATGCTGTGTGCTTATTCACTTCCTCTTGCAGCTTGGAACATCTGTCTGAAATCAGTAAATATTGAGGAGGACAAGTTAAAAATAAAACAATCTGTTCTCCAGGTACCTGAAAAAAAGTGACGCTTCAGATCTCCAGATACTCAGATACTCCTCAGATACTTTTATGTTTTACAAATGAAAGATTCATTTGAAAAATCACCAGAACGCATTTCAAGAGGAAGGAATAAAGTGACCAAATTCTATTCTGCTTGTTTTTAACAATCTGTGAAGAAGAAAATATGTAATAGACCTACTCCTCCACTCTCTACTGGCCTGACAAGTCATATTCTTGTCAGAAAAGACTCAAGAGTGGTGCAAATCTCTAGCAATATTGCCTGAAATAATTGGGTTTGTTAAAAGGTATCTGAAAAATGAAACAAAATTCAAGTTCTGTATGAAAAGTTTTTGCTTCTGCTGTAAGCTCCAAATCGGTAGGGGAATACCTGATTCTGAAGATCTCTCTCTAACAGTGTTTTTAATCATCCCCATGACCTGTGAAACTCTGCATTTCTTCTTGAATGCTTTGTATGGAGATGGCTGCAGTCAGGGTAAAATATGCAGTTGTATTTTAGAAAAGATGTATTAAAAACTTTCCTGCAGACATCAGGAGGTACTCTGGCTACAGCTTGTCTGGATAGTGAAGCATATTCTCAGTGTGTGGCTGAAGTTATAAAAACTTTTTCACACTGTTTTGCAGGGCTTATTGCTAGCAGTTGCAACAAGATGGATACTTATTCACTTGAGTACACTGGAAACTGAACATGATAAATTTGATATTGGTGCTGAATTTGTATATATAATTTTGAAGTTCTACCATCCGTGTTTAACAGTTTGAAAATACTGTCAGAACTTATGATAAAAGGCCACATTTTAAAAAATGAATTTTTAATTGCAGTGCTACCAAGTAATTTTTCTAGAGAAAAAAAAATTAATTAAATCAGTCTTATGCTTGCACTAACTGTTTCATGGATGTTGAATTTTTGACCAAGATAGGAATATGGTCCAGATTTGGAATGTTAGACATTCTCCATATTGATTAAAAGTAATTTTTTCTGAATTGGGAGGACAGGCTGAGTACTGGTCCTAATTGACTTTAATGGAGCTGAAATGGCCTTTGAGAGCATAAATGTGTTTTTCATAGAATCATAGAATGGCTTGGTGTAGAAGGGACTTTAAAGATCATCTAGTTACAAACCCTATGCTGTAGGCAGGGACATCTCCCACTAGACCAGGTTGCTCAATGCTTCATCCAGCCTGGCCTTAAACACCTCCAGGGACTGAGGGGGCATCCACAGCCTCTGGGAACCTCTTCCAGTGTCTCACCACTCTCACAGAAAAGAACTTCTTTCTTATCTCCATCCTGAATCTCCCCTCTTCCAATTTGCATCCATTATTCCTAGTCCTGCTACCCTGGACCCTATTCAAAAGTCCTCCCCCAGCCTTTCTGTAGCCCCCTTCAGGTACTGAGAAGCTACTATGAGGTTCCCCCTGAGCCTTCTCTTCTCGAGGCTGAACGACCCCAACTCCTTCAGCCTGTCCTCAAAAGGAAGAGTTTTTATTATTTCAGTAAGACTTAAGAGAAAAAGATAAAACCAAAATCAAGCTCACAATGATAGAGAAGCTAAACTTTTATGATAGATGTTAGATTACATTTGAAAGGAGCGTGAAATGGATTGCTTGAAATGTTGTATCTAGAGAATAGAAAAATCAGTAAAATCCTAATTTGTTTGATTTAGCTGGAGTGGAATATGTAAATGTTAAAAAATAGTTACTGCAGATAGGGGACAAAATTCATGACTGCTGTAAATTATCAAATTTGCTTGGATTTTAATAGATTTTGCTATTCAATTGGAATGTACTTCTACCTATCAGTCATATAAGGAGAGTAATCTTTGGAAATACTGCAACCTCACTTCCTAATCCACATTGCTGTATTAGCTGCGGTACTGAAATGAGATTTTAGAAGCATGTTTTATGAGTATAACCACCCTCCTCATGATTACTTTCCTAAGGAGAATTGTGTAATTACCTGAACATGAGTATTTTTTGAAATCCTGATACCTGGAAAATATTTTTGTCCCTCTACATTATTAAAATTGAATCATGAGTAAGTAATTCTTGAAAATAAATTTATCAGTTGATGTTTTTTCCTACTCCCTGCTCTCTTAAAGTGGATCTTTTAAAATAATTTCTGTGACTCCGAGAATCAGTGAGTAAACCACCTCTTTCAGATCCAGGTCCTTCTCTAAAACTACCCAGTTTTAGAGAGTATTTACAGTTTAAGTTTGTTGAAGTTTGACATGAATTTTAATTGATGAAGAAAGTGCCCTAGTAAAATATTCCCAGGTATTTACAATTCTTGTGAAATGCTGCAAAGACTTAACTCTGGGGTAATGTAAGTTGTATTAAAGCTAATATGAATATCAGTAATTGTAAATATTTGTATTAAATTATTCAGTTTGCTTTCAGACATCGTTTCTGCTTTTAAAATATTTTTATTCAGGACTTTATGCATCAAAGACAAATTAGTAAAATAAATCCTCTTTCTGGGCTTTTAGAAAGTAACATTTAGAGCACCATATGGGCACAGACTTTTCAGAATCACAGATTGGTTATATATAATGTGTAAGTGACTGCATAAATAGAAACTGAAGCGTTAAGGATTAAAATAAAGATTTCATCAGTTTGAAATACAGGAATGGCATTCTTTGTGAAAGTGACATCTTATATGAAGCATGCTTCATATATGGAACATTGGAAGAGGTTGCCCAAAGAGGTGTTTAAGGCCACCTTAAACACCTCAGTGAGGCACTGAGCAACCTGGTCTAGTGGGAGGTGTCTCTGCCGATGGCAGGGGGGCTGGAAGTAGATGATCTTTAAGGCCCCTTCCAACCCAAACGATTCAGTGATTCTATGATTATAAGATATGGTGCAAACTTTTTGATGAATTTTTTGTTCTGTTCTGTTTTAAGGTTGTGACTATTACCTTCATATTGGATACTTTCTACCAGATGAAGAATTGGTGTATCTATCTTGTCTGTCTTCTGTAAGGAAATTTCTACTGGAATGAAGAAAGGCAAGTTTGATTAAGAACTTGCTGCAAAGACAAATGAGCTTATGAGGTGAGTGTTTTGTGTAATACTTTGGTTGCTTTGCTTTTTAATCTGTTTCAGTGTTTAAAAGAATTTCATGCTCAAGTGCTATTTGTGGTGCTATTTCAGTATTCATGTCTGTCCCATGTAGCCAAGAGAGATGCTTGTTATAGCTGATGACATAAACTCAGGCACTGTCATGATAATGTTTGTTAGTTGACATATATTTGATATTTTAATTCCAGCTGGATGCTAGAATATAACCAGTCTGAAAAAAGTGATTGTCTAAGCTGATGCTTACTGGCATTCCCCTAGTAGTTCTGCAGGATTAGATTTTGAATACTGATATGGGATTGTGGGAAAGGTGTGATCTTTCTGAGATCAGTTTAAATGAGGTCAGCTTTTTAAAGACAAATAAATGTTAGGAAGATAGCAGTTGTCTTTGTAAGGCTGATATAAAGCTTGAGCTTGCTAATAATTATTTTTTTTAGAAAAAGTCACTACTCAGTGCTGGCTCCCAACTATTATTTTGTAGGAAATTCATCTCACATCTTACTGTCACTTTTTAATCTCAAGCCAGAGGAAAGCTCTTTATATCAGGGTAAAATTGAGTCTTGACAATGTGGTCTATAGACCAAGTACTCCCTTGCTCACATCTGCACTGCAAGAGTGTTCACATAAATGTCACGATCTTTTTGAATATATCCTAGCTCCAGCTGTTAAGCAGTGGGCTCAAAACCAAAGCTTTAATGAATTCTCCAAGATAGACTTCTTTTTCATTTTTAACCTGTAGGTAGGAGAAACTGAAGGCACTATCAGTTCTCTTACAGAACCTAAACACTCTTTGACTTGTGAAATAAGCTATGAATGAGAGGTTTGCTAACATATTTCTTGGAAGGCTCTACACAGCTTTTCTTTCAGATAGGAGTACTAATCCCTTGCTGTCATATTCAGCAGATGGCAGCATGCATGCTAACTGGCTGGGTTTCTGCTCAAATCTTTAAGCAGCCATGCCATATTGAGTACAAAGTAATTAATCTGTCAGCGTCTTTAAGGTCAATCACAGTGGAAGCTTTCAGTGTTTTAATCTGAAAAATCATCTTTACCCTGAGGGGGCACTGTCACAGCAGGTAAGAATTAATTGTGAAATTAAACCCCTTTCTTGCTAGAATACAGCTGTGTAGGAAGAGGGAAAACCAGCAGAGTGCAGTTCAGGACCCTGGTGTTTTAAAGCACAGATTTAGCATTTCTACACTGGAGTATCTGAGCAGTGCCAGGAGCAGAGCATGAGAATCATAGAATTCCCACCAGATCAGGTTGCTCAGTGCCTCATCCAGTCTGGCCTTCAACACCTCCAGGGAAGGGGCATCCACAACCTCTCTGGGCAGTCTATTCCAGTGTCTCACCACCCTCACACTAAAGAACTTCATTATATCCTGCCTGAATCTCACCTCTTCCAATTTACACCCATTACTTCTAGTCCTTCCATCACATATCCCATTGATCAGTCCTACCCCAGCCTTTCTGTAGGCCCTCTTCAGGTATTGATAAGGATTGATGAAGATTAGGTCATGAAAAAAAAAGTGTGGCAACCAAGCGAATGTTTATGCATGACTTTTTATTAGTAATATTCATGTCTGTTTTATCAGGACATTTTTTTGTGTGTGTGGTATCAGATCAAATGTGGTGTAGGTGCCATATTATTAAACCCTGAATATGAGCAATGAAGGCATATGATAACTGTGTTAGACAAATTGCCATGTTAGATAGAAAAGAACCTTGGTTTTCCAATTTATATGTATATTGCAAGGATTGTGTTTTTCATGGTAGTCTTCCTATTAGACTTGCAGAAGTGGGAATAATGGGGTACTGAAGAAAAATTCTAGCACGCTGTCTGAATTTTTCAGCTATGCTCAATTTTGGCCAGGGCTCTTAACGTCAACATGAGTGGAAAATGTGATGTATTTTTGATTGTTGCTGAAGCCTGGAAATCTGCATTTTTACTACAGCTGAATGTACTGTATGAATGAAATTCACTATTATTTTCTATATCCATTTTTATCTCATGAATGTTTCTTTTGATTCCTTTCTATCTATTTAAGCATTTCTTCAGTTTGAGTTTGCAAGAACTGAATTTTAAGGCCTATTGATGACATCTTTGTTAATATGGAGATAAATAGGTATCTTAATATCTTATGGTTATTTATGAAAAGTTAGTTAAATAAGTCATTATCTATCAAAATAAAGGACATTATCATGTAATCTAAAAAAACCCAGTCACTCAGGATACTCTTAACCCCCCTACAGTGTTACAAGCTTGGGGAAGGGTGTTTGAAATGCTGCCTGGGATATAAGGATCTGGGCTTCTGGTGGGCTGCCAGGTGAAGATGAGCCAGCAGTGGATCCAGATGTCCAAGAAGGCCAGCAGCATCCTGGCCTGTATCAGGAACAGCATGGTGACTAGGGAAGTGATCAAACCCTTGTTCTCAGCACTGGTGAGCCTCCACCATGAAAAAAGACATTGAGGTGCTGGAGAGGCTGTAGGGAGATGAGGGTGGTTGCTTCTCCCAAGTAATAGTGACAAAACAGAGGAAACAACCTGAAATTGCCCCAGGGGAAGGTTAGAAGAAAAATATGCACTGAAAGGGTTGTTGAGCATTGAACAGGCTGCCCAAGGAAGGGGCTGAGGAAGCACTTAGGAGAATGGTAGACAAAGTGCTTAGAGATGTTTCAGTGATGATTCTTATCAGATTGGTCTAAAAGGTCCCTTCCAACCTCGGTGATTTTATGATTCTGTGAAGTAATGCAAGGAATTTTACAGCTAAAATTTGTTCAGAAAACTATGTGAAAATTTCACAATGCTCACAATGCTTCTGGCATCCTCTTTTTAAGTACCTTACTGGATGTGCTAGTTATAATTCAAGTCTTCAGCCTGAATCCAAAGAAAGCCTGATGTTACTGTTAGACTCTTATAATAGGGCCACTCACTCTCTTGACATCCTCAATAAAAAAAGCACAGCCATGAAAGTATCACACTGTGTTTCATATTGTGGAGGCTTCCCATCGACACCTGTCCTTTGAGAGCTTAACTCCTGTAATATGGTATCTCATGGTTTTTTCCCCCACCTAAATGATTACTGCTGTAAATATTTCAAGTGATTTCAAGTAGGAAAGCTTTGTTTGTATAATAACTTCTGGCTTCCCTTTCTTGTTTTAAGTCAAACATTCACGTTCTCATGTTTGAATTTGTTAAAAAATAAATGCCAAAGTAAAACCACTGCTCAGAATATTAATGTAACAGATGAACAATTTGAAAAAAAACCCTATCACTTGTAGTTTGGGCAGTCTTGAAGTTTTTGCACAGGCAGAGTTTTAACATCAGCACTGGCCAGTTCATTCAGCCAAGAAAACCAACATTTTGGACTGCTTTAAGCTTTCACTCAGCTGTGCTGTGATGCTTACAATCAAATTACAGATTACTGGCACTTTACAGGGCCCATAGTACTGAGTATTTCACATTTCAATCCATTGCTTTGGTAATTCTTTTTACCTTTTAGAAATGGTCAAAACTGCCAAAATTATTATAGTCAGTTTTTGTGTATGGGCATTTGATACTTTAATACAGTTAGGCACAACGTGTGAAAGAAGGAAAAGTGATTGGGCAGAACTGTGTGATTAAGCAGGAGGAGGATGATAGGAGCTTATAAATCTATAATGGCTTACAAATTTTTCCAAAGTGCTTTAATTTTGGAAAGTTACTGAAGTCCTTATGTGTTAATGAAACATCTGTCAAAGAGCACATACAGGACTTTGGTTACTAAGGCTTCAGTTCAACAAAATGTTAAGTAATTGAAAATAATTTTCCACAAAAAACAGTTGGAAAGCTGCTTCAACAGTAACAGACTGTCAAGAGAGGAGCTATGTCAAAGTCTTTGGTTTGACTCAATATATCTGTTTGGATCCTGTTTCCTACTAGGCAAAAAAAGCAATTGCATTGTTTCTTTGCTCCCTGTATAAGGTTCAGCCCAAAAGGCCTCTCCAGATGACAGATGGCCCCCCTTCTTTTTCAAGGAGGGGAGGAGAAGGAATAATGAGATTTATGAGTTTAGAAAAATTCCAAAGTGCTTTAATAGATAATTAAATAATTATAAAATAAGAAGGAAAGAGAAAAGAAGATACGCAATATGTACAAAGACATATCAAGCTCCCAGGATGAGGCTCACCTTTCCAGAAGACACAAGGTCCCAGACAGTGGTGGTCAGAAACTGGATTCTGGATCTGGAGTCAGGAAAGCTCAGATTTGAATCAAAGGCAGATGGACAGACAGAGTCTTTCTTAGCTATTGTCCATCAAAGAAAGAGGCGTACTATTTGATCCCTCAGCTTTTATATTGAGCATGGAGCAGATAGGATGGAACACTCCTGTTGCTCAATTTTGGGTCACCTGCCCTGTCTGCTCCTCCCTGCAGGTGGGACCCCTCTATGTCTTTCCATTTCCAACCCCTGGTGGGGCAAATGAGGAATTTTCTGACCTTGATCACCACAGTGATAAATGTAAGTAAGAGCCTGTTTCATCCCATTCCTTGGTATAATCAGGTCTTATCAGTCTGAGAACAAACAGTTTCTGAACAGTGTGCAGTTAATTTCAGAGTTTGATCAGACAGGAGAGGCCAAGCTGAAAAGTGAATTTACAAACCAGAAAAATTGTTCTGTTTTACCTCAAACCAGGACACTCTTCATCTTCCCACTATTTCTTTGAAAGTAGATATTAGCTAATTTAATCCAAATTTAAGAGAGGAATAGAGATATAAAAAAAATCAGTTTCATACTTGCTTTAGGGAAAAAAGCATTAGTGGTGATACAGAGGATTAACCTATGTCAGGACTGCCCTCAGCGAAGATGTCTCATATTCTATTTTATTTGACTTTCTGGCTAGGTGAACAGCATGTCTTTACTTCTGAATCTCTTTACACACCTGATATTGAGAAGTTCTTGGATAAGGTGAGCATACTTTGAAAGAAAAAGGTTTTGAACCTTTTGTTATATTGTCTCTAGATAGGAAAATCTTTGGTAGGCGTTGATGACATCAATTGGATGGTTGCTTTTTAAATATTTCAGTCACTATGTAGGAATGCTTGGAAAAAGAATATCTGCAATTTTTCAGTTTTTAAATAGAGAGAGGCCTGTATGTATATGATCTGTCTGAGACAAAATATATTGCAATATAGTACTAAATTTTATTGCCTTATGGAGCTGTAGCTATTATTTGTGTTCACTTTTGAGCTGTGCTTCAGATAGAAGAATTAAGATCACCCCATGAAACAGCATTTTGGCTGGGCCAGCATATGGGTATATCCCTTAGTCTGTTAGAGCCTATATAATGTATTGATGGCATGTAATTACTTATGCCCAAAATGTAATTTCATAATGAATGGTCTTCACGTAAATGAAATTAATGTTCTGATAATTTGAAAACACTAAACGCTTGATTTTGTTATTAAATCCTTCAAAAATGAGAAAGTGTTTTGCCTAAGTAAATTTAGAAAATTAATTCTTTGAAACAACGCTTTGAAGTAGTTCTTTGATACTAAAAATTAAATATGACCTTTTTCAATTAAAGCTCTACAGAAACCTTGCTAAAAGTTTTTTAACACTCTAGCTTTTGCCAAAAACTTATGTATGCTAAGAATAAACTAAATAGAACAGTTTTGATGGTTTTGGTAAGCATTTTTAAGTCTTTTTGATGAAAAACAGTATTTGTTTGGTTATTAAGAGAGCATCACCTAGAAGGAAATCTTTCGTGTTGGTCCTGATACTTTCTGACCTGGTCTGTCACAGATTTTTAAAAAAAGATTGGAGGGATAGAAGTTAGAAAATGTTTACACTGGAGATACTTACTCCTTTTACACATAGTGGAAGGGGAATTAAGGGGACATAAAGAGAGGGACTGTGAATAGAGGTGTAAAAAGAGGAAAAGTGACTAAACCAAAAATATCAAGGGACAAAGCAGTACAGAAAACGAACAAATCCATAGTAATTACTTCAAATTTTCTTCATATCATCTGCTTAGAGTAAAAAACCCCAACCTTAACCATATCCTAAAAATGCATTTGACTCAATGTGTATTATTTTGAATGATGTTCTACATTTTTAGTTTCAGCTAACTAAAACTGAAAATACAAAATTCTCCCACAGCATTGTATTTATAATATTTCTAAACAAATCTTAATCAGCAAGGACTGGCTCTGTTATAGTATAAACTTGTTGTATAGTAATTGTTCTTTTTTTCTGGATAAGGCATTTAATTATTACAAATGATGAATTGACCTGAAATTTAGGAAGCTTTTGATTAATTTGTAGTATGATATTCTCAAGAGTCTTGGTTTGCTTGTATGCGTACATCTATTGCTGACTTTTAAGTCACTGTCATTCCATGCAAATGACATACACAGTGTGCATAAATAAGAGAACTCTATCTATTATGTAAATAACACAGAGCCTTTGAAATGTTCCGTGTCACTTAATTTTGAGGCAGAAGAAAACAACCCCTTAGGATATGAGTTGCATTTTTTGTTTTGGTTTTGTTTATTTTTTTCTTTACATACTCTATTATGATCTTAAAAGTCAATGTAATTGCTCAGATGATGATTTTTTATCTCTTATACTGGAAAATATTCCAAGGTTGATATTTTTGTTGTCCCTCAGACAACATCAGATGTTGTAACATCAGTATTGTAGTTGGAATTTAATGAAGACTATCATTTATGTTGCAAATGCTGTTTGGGATGATGCCTTGAAGAAGCAGTGACTTTACACAAAAGCACACCCTCTATATTGCTGTCACAAAGTAGCTTCAGAAAACAAATATGAGCTAAGCTGGATGGAACATCAGTTAGGTGTAGCAAAGAATAACTAACTGGAATTTACCAATTTCTGCTTTGGCAATGCAAATTGTGTTCACATCTTACTTTTTCCCTATGGTGCCCAGCTCGTGATTTTATCCCTCTGTTCCTAATTGTGTATGTTGAGAGCTAGTGTGATTTTGTCTTCAGGCTCCTCTCCTAGGCTCAGACTAGCCCCTGTCAAGCTAGTATTTTGGGAAGATTGAGGCTGAGTCTAGCTGTTAATAAGAACTCAGTCATAGCTGTTGCCAGTTAAAAACAGCAGAATGCACAGATCTTGGATGTAAGTGTGTTTCTTCAGTTAATTTCAGAGAATTGCTGGAAAAATATTGATTTCTTGTGAGTCCTGTAATAAGCTGCCCATATTGTGTCCAGTCGCAGTTTATATGTGGGTGAAGCCAGGCACAATCTAGTTAACACAGCAGGTATGCTCTTTGGACTCTTTTCCTAGTTTTAGATGTTGGTGCTGGTACAGTACTCCTGCAGATCACAGTAGTCTAGATCATTGCAAATTAAATAAGAGATTAAATGAAAGCTCCTTATTTGCTCTGCTCTCTACATGTGGCATACGGTCTTGCGCAGACTAGGAGTAATTTCTGTGACAGATTAAATACCATAAATACTGATAGCATTTGAAAGCTAAGCACAAAGAAGCAGTGCAAGCAAAAAGCAGAGTTAGACACAAAAGGTTTCCACAAGCTTAAGCATATAGCATTAGGATCTCTCTGTTAGCAGATGTGTGAAAAACCCATGTGATTTTTCACTCCTTTAAATATTTAGTGGCCCTAGGGGAGCCATGCTTTAGTTCATGAATCGTTTGAACCTCTGAAGCAGTTCCTATTTCATACCTTTTCCAAGTGTATTGTATATGAATCACTGAAGGGCTAGGATAGAATGGGGTCTGCTAAGTAATATGAATGAATTCCTATTGGGAAAAAAATCAGTCAGGAGAAGTGGTCAATCCAACATGTTTGTATTAGTCCCAATTGTAGACCCTGCCTATTCTGGCCATGAGTATTTATTGTAGGAGGATGCCAAGGTCCTTTAGAAGATATCACCTCCTTCTTGGGAACCAGTCCCAGGGGCTTTCAGCCATACAATGATTTTAGCATGCACTTGTGAGGAAGAGAATATAAAGGTCATTGATATGTAGTTAAGGGACATATTCTCTGTCTTTTTTTCTGTGAGTTGTCAGGATTTGGTAGTGTGGGGGAGCAGAATAACATTGATGATAGGGGCAGTGAGTGGTGTGTACCAAAGCTGTTCACACTTTAGTCTGATATCTTGAGATCCTTCCTATACTGAGAGTGCAGCCATTCCTCCTTTAGATTTACTGTGTCTGGGACAATCACATTTGTAAAATTTCATTGAAAAACTTACAAATGAACTCAAAATCAAAATCTCAATCATTTGGATGAGCATGAAAGTTCTTATCTATTATTATCTTCAGTTTGATAGTAACCATCCAGAAGTTGAAGAAGAATAGGAAGCCTGGACAATGTCTAATTGCTGTACATTCAAAATGATGGTGCTGTTTAGTGAGAGTGAGGAAGAAAACAAATTTCATATAATTATGTGAAAACAATAACCTAAAATTAAGATATGCTTGATTTTGTATTTATTCAGTGCTCATCTTAACAGCTCCATGACCACAAAGAAAATAGCTTTCATTTAAGGCACAATACAGTAAGTACTATCTGAAGAAGGCTTATTGCTTACAATCCTTTATGAAAATATGTGGCTTTTAATGAAATATGCATAAAATTAATTTGAGAGATGTGACCTATATAATCATGCCATTCCTGAGAGGCTAGGGTAGAAAATTATTCTATTCCGAATAATTAAACTCCTCCTTTGTATTCTTTCTTGTTAATTCAATATTATTCTGAAAAATAAAGCTCCCACAATGGTTTTAGTAATCAGCCTTTCAGATTTATGAGCTATTTTTATGCTACCATTGTTTTATAAGAAAGGCTCCTTGATCAATTTCCAGGTAACTGTTTCAGTCTTTTTCTAACACCCTTCTAATCCACCACATTGACTTATTTTTAATCAAGTAACTTAATTATTCAGAAAATCCCCTTTGTCATAATTCATACAAACGATTATTTAAATATAATGGTGTTGATCCCTTTATCCCCATCTCACTCCTTGTGCAGAAAAAAATACAGTTCTCAAGCAAAGAAGTAACATACTGGAAAAATGAAAGAAGATTATTATCATTAACATGATTCCCCAAAGTGGAAGACCAGTTTTAATTGTAGGTCCAGATATAATACAGCTCTAAGACAAATTTTTGAGAAGCTTGAAAGCAATTTCAGAGTACTGCAATGAAAAATACTACACAATTGTTCTACTTGACTACAAGGAAATATTACATCTAAAGCATATAATAAGTAAACTAAAACAAGAATGTAAAAATAATGACTAAACAGAAGTGATTCAGGTAATAACATTTTAGGTTGAAATAAGGAAGAGATTACAGTGACAGTTTGCTTTAAAGCACAATGTTTTTTGTTATTCAGAATTATGGAGTCATTGAAATGAATGTTCATGCATTTTTAGTTACCTAGTTACCATGTACCAGCTGCCTCCTTGTTGAGTGGGAGAATGACTTTTGAGTTCAGGTGCTTTTCTCTCAACACTTAATTACTCCAGCAGCAATCACAACAATGACTCACTTGAAAAATAGAAAAAGAAAAAAGAGTAATTGGATGGTATCTCTGAAAGGATCAAGAGGCACTGAGTGAGGGAGGTGGTGTGATTAATGCACTAGCCACCTTTTCTACAGGATATTGTTGTTTCTCATAGTGACTCAGAAATGCTTGACATCCATGGCAGACAGAAGAGGGAAACTACATAGAAAAGTTCTTTGAAAGCTCACTGTGATGAAAATTTTGAATTTGCTAAGTTGTGGTAAGTATTCTCACATAATAACAATGTTCTTATGTTTTGGCAAGGGAAAGAAAAAGCTACTGACATCATCCAATGTACATACTTATAGAATCACAAAGTTGGAAGGGACCAACTCCCCTGCAGTAAGGAGGGACATCCTGTACTAGATCAGGTTGCGCAGAGCCTTGCTCAGGCCTGGCCTTGAATTACTTCAGGGATGGGACCTCCACCACTTCTCTTGGCAACCTCTTTCCATTGCAGAACTTTCTAACATATATAATCTAAACCTGCCTCGCTCCTATTGCTTCATGGCCTCACAGACAGCCCCTCCCCAGCTTCCCTGTAGCCCCTTCAGGTACTGGGAGGCCACTGTGAAGTCTTCCCATAGCCTTCTCTTCTCCAGCCTCACCAGCCCCAACTCTCTCAGCCTGTCCTCATAGGAGAGGTGCTCCAGCCCCCGATCATCCTTGTGACCTCTTCTGGACCTTCTCCAACAGCTCTGTGTCCTTATGCTGAAGTCTCCAGAGCTGGATGCAGTAACTAAAGGTGAGATCTCACAGAGTAAAGAACAGAACAGAGGTAGAATCACATCTCTCAATCTGCTGGCAATGGCTTTGATGATGCAGCCCAGGATACAGTTGGCTTCTGGGCTGTGAGTGCACACTATTGACTCATGCCCTGCTTTTTATCCACCAATACTCCAAATTCCTTTTCCACGGAGCTCCTCTCTCTCACATCACCTCCCAATCTGTGCTGGTAATGAGGACCAGCCTGGCCCAAGTGCAGCACCTGCACTTGTCCGTGTTTGATCTTCATGAGGTTTGCACAGGCCCACCTTTCCAACCTGTCCACACCTCTCTGGATGACATTCTGTCCCTCCAGCTTGTTGACTGCACCCCTCAGTTTGGAGGGTGCACTCAGTTCCACAGTCATATCTATATTAAACAGCACCAGTTCCAGCACAGATCCCTGAGGAACACCACTTGTCTCTCCTCTCCATCTGGACATTGAACCATTGACAGTTACCCTCTGGATGCAACTATCCAGCCAGTTCCTTATCCAACGAAGAGTCCACCCATCTGCAAATTATAATCCATATATCTGCAAATTAGAGAGAAGGATGTTATGGGTAACTGTGTCAAAGGCCTTGCAGAAGTCCATATAGGTGATATCCACTGGTCTTCCTGTGTTCATTGATCCAGTCACACCATTGTAGAAGGCCACTAGGTTGGTCAGGCAGGACTTGCCCTTGGTGAAGCCATGCTGGCTGTCTCCATGTGCCATAGCATAGGTTTTAGAGAATCTGCTCCATGGTCTTCACAGGCACAGAAGTGAGGCTGACAGGTCAGTAGTTCCCAACATCCTCCTTTCTAGCCTTTTTGAAAACAGATGCAATGTTCACCTTCTTCCAGTCACCAGGGACTTTACCTGACCACCATGACTTTTTCAAACTATGTCCCCTCAGACATCAGTGTCTTGTGGCACATTAAGCAATTTGGCTGTAAAAGATACTGCAGCTACCACTACAGTTGATTTTTAGCTGGTGTCTCTGATGGCCAGTTGTTATCAGTTCTCTTCATTTGCTCCCTAGTGTTAGCTCAAGCACTTTTCTGTTTTCTGTTCCTGAACTGTTCTCAAGGCAGTAAAGAGAACATAATTTTCTCATCAAACTTCAAGTAGACTGACCATACACAATTTGATAGATTGGAGAGAAAACTGTGGGTGGAAAGAAGAACCTGCATAGGACTTTAGAGAACGATATGGTGTAACATCAGTTTAAGGAACTGAGGTATCTGCATGGGTGATCTAGAGCTTGTATAGTGGGTAATCAAAAGCTGGCCTCTGTTGAAGACAGACTTCTAGAAATCAGCATAAGAAGTAAAAATTTGTTGGGTTTTGGGGGTTTTTTGTACGTTTTTCCAGGGGAGCCTTTTCATTTTGGATGAATCTATATATGCACTTTGAAGGCTAATCTGCTAAATTATGTGCCTAATTGAAGTACATTAAGAAAACTAAGCAGTATTACTATCCCTCCTTCTGTAAGTGTCCATTGATCAAATACACTATTAAATACTGACAGCCATATGAATTGTCTATATTATCTAGTAGTATTAAGTACACTTTTACTTTTGATTCATGAGCTTTTATTTAATCCTTATGAAAATGTGTCTGGTATAAAACACCAGGCTAAAGTCTTGGTCTTCTCTTGTCAAATATAAAGCTGTTTTGAATCAATCTTGCAGAAGAAATTCAGTTGCCAGTATATGATTGGTACACTGAATACAGTTAGAGAAAGGATTTAAATAATGAAGCTATCTTTTTTCTAGTAGGTTTTTTTATCATTCACTATTCTTTTTTTAACTTAAAACTAAATTAACAATTTCCATGTTACTCCATTAAGACTTTGCTCCTAAAGGACCATGCTGTGTGCTCATTAGCTGAGCTTTCTGCCTATTGTCCACAAGTGCATATTAAAGTGCTAAAAGCGCCTTTTAAGTTTGCTGATTAGAGCCATCACAGTTATGCCCAAGAGGTAAACTTAAGGATGCAGAATAGTTGTCTCTGAGGAAACTGGGAGAACTTTCTGGGATGCAAATTTTTTAAAATTCCTACTTTTCTGCTGTCAAACTTTGCAGTTATTAAAGTAGTTTTTTAAATTTGAAAGGAAGAAATGAAATCACATATGTAAGATGAGCAAGACAATAAGAGAATTATGATAACATCATGCATCACTATTTTTGTTGTATTCAGTCATTTTGTTGTGCTTAATAGGAACACAACTACAAGTGAGTGTATTTGAAGGGACCATTAATTTCAGTGCTTGAAATTTCAAACATTGGCATGTTTTGAGGATCAGTTTGAAAAGACCTGGGACACTGGAACAGGTTGCCCAGAGAGTTTTGAATGCCCCCTCAATCCCTGGAGGTGTTTAAGGCCAGGCTGGATGAGGCATTGAGCAGCCTAGTCTAGTGGGAGGTGTCCCTGCCCATGGCAGCGGTGTTGGAACTAGATGATCTTTAAGGTCCCTTCCAACCCAAACCATTCTATGATTCTATGCCTTAGAAACAGGTAATTTACTAACTAATCCTGAAAATACATATCTCCATATAGCTTTGAAATAGTTTGTACTACCTCCAACTTCTAGAATTAGCTATGGGGCATATTGAAAATAGTTACTTGGCAAGAATTTTAATAAAAACCTTATGTAACTTTACATTTTGCATAACAAAAGATCACAGTATCTGAGAATAGAAAATCGTGCTATTACTATAAATAAATGCTTCACGATGAATATTTAAAGACTTCAATCTAAATGTAAGAATATTTTGTTTGTTTCTTCTTCCTTTGTCTAGTTTTTTTTAACAGGTTCAATAAAGAAATGGGTAGTGACTGAATGTTACTTTGGCTCAGCTTAGAAGTGGTGTCAAAAGATAATCACATGTTAATATAGGTCAGCATCATCTCAGTAGTCATCACTGACTTGCAGCACTCAAGAATTTTGTATTTTCGAGGTTAGCATTAAGCTCTTTGTATTAATATTGTTTGCATTGTTCAGTGAGGCACTGGCTTGGCTCCTTGTATTTGTATCAACATTTATCTTTTGACACCATGTGGAATGCCCCCCATTCAGGCTGGATGAGACACTGAGCAACCTGGTCTGGTGGGTGTCCCTGCCCATGGCAGGGAGTTGGAACTAGATGATCTTGAAGGTCCCTTCCAACCCAAACCATTCCATGATTCCATGATTTCAGTGAAATCTTCTCCATTTGCAACCTCAGTAAAACCTCTTGGTATTTCACCTCCTCCTCAGAGAGTTTATTTTAAAGCATCTTGATAATTTTTATTTCCTCAAAGAGGAAGAAAGAGTGTTTGTGAAACAGAAAGCAAAGTCTCATGAAATAGCAAAACAGTCTAGGAGTACAACATTTATTGAAGTGTTCCTCATAGAATCTGTCTCACTGTGAGTGATGATTACCTTACAGGATTCAATAAAAAACACTTCTAACACTCCACTGTTCAAATTGTACGTTTTAAGACACAACCTGAACAAACTTCAGTTTATAATTAGTAAAACAAAAAAATGCAGATTTGGTAAGTGAATCAAAAGGCGTGCATTTTTACCCCTGATTTTGAGTTAAACCACCAACACTGAAAATATCTGTAACATCAGAAGTGAAGAATCCTACTGAATGTCTTCTGAAGAGTCAGTTTCATGTGGTTTCTTTGTAAAAATAAAAAAAAAGCTATTTGGTATTTTTAGATATTTGTGATTGAGCATTCTGATTGATCATAAATGTGCCACTAAATAGCATGTGTCAAAGTGATCAAATCCCAGAACATTAGGAGAGATACAAAAATGCTGTTATATTTTTTATTGAAATATGGAATGTAGAGCACATCCACATAAAAATACTTGAAAAAAGAGCTTGTCATCCTTCTGCATTTGAGAAAATAACACATTTCAATGAAATGCCACTGAGGATTAAGAAATTAATTATGTATAAACTGACCTCCTGTATCCTTGGGTTCTCAGTGCTGTCTCACTCTCTGATGCAACTCTGATGCAATTTTAATTGGTGCCACAGATCTTTGTGCTTGTTTGAGTTTGGATGGTGGTGTTTCACTGCTGCTGCTTTGCAAGGGGAGGATAGCCCCTAAAAGCAGGAAACATGCATTCTTTTTAAGTTTTTCCTTTGCTTCAAATAGAAAACCTAATTCTAAAGGAACATGGAATGCAGAAACTGCTGAAGTCCATATTGACATTAGGATTAAACAGAATTTCTTTGCAGATTTATTGAAAAGAAAACAATTGTATTCTGTTAATAGTGTTGATTTGGTGTGTTTGGTGAAAGAGATATTTTAGAGAAGAGCAGGAGGCAGAAAATAGTTATAGTTTATTTGGCTACTCCACTACACTTCCAGTGTAAAGCTTTTCTGCATGTTTTCTTCAGTATTTTGAAGACCATCTAGACTTTAATCAAGTCATGTAGCAACTCCCTGCAGCTAGAAGAGTATTCATGTGCAAAGTTTTACTTTTTCTCCTATGAAGTTCTCCCTCAGCTTTGTTTTTTCATTCATTTATTTGATTATCTCATCCTCTACTTCTAATTTCTCTTTCTATTCATAAAATTGTCATAAAAATCTTGCTTGCATAGAAACATAGACAGTGTCATGATCAAATGTAGGCTGCTCAAGAAATGCAGAAGTAATAGTACAAACATTTTAAAGCCAGATGTCCTTGAACTCTTTATTTCTTTACTGCTTCTTCCTTCACTGTACTGGAGGTATACAGAATTCGCATTTGTCATTATACTATTTCTGAGTCCCAGACAGCCATACTTTAGTGGCCTCCTAGGGGCTACAAGATGGAAGAAGACTCTTGAATAGGATCTGTAGCCACAGGATGAAGGGCAGTGGTTTGAAACTAGAGCAGGGCAGGGTTAGATGAGACATAAGGAAGTTCTTTCCCATAAGGGTGAGAAAACACTGGCCCAGGCTGCCCAGAGAGTTTGTGGAAGCCCCATCATCCCTGGAAGTATTTAAGGCTGGATGAGGCATTGGGCAACCTGATCTAGTGGGAGGTGTCCCTGCTCATGGCAGGGGGATTGGAACTAGATGATCTTTAAGGTCCCTCCCAACCCAAAACATTCTATGATAATCCTTTCTACAGCAGTCACTGAATTTGCTACAGAGGTAGGAAAGCAAAGAAAAGTTGAGCTACTGCTCCTGTCCTGTAGTACAGAATCACAAAATCATAGAACAGTTTGGGTTGGAAGGGACCTTAAAGATCATCTAGTTCCAGTCCCCCTGCCATGGCCAGGGACACCTCCCACTAGACTAGGCTGCTCAGTGCCTCATCCAGTCTGGCCTTACACCCTTCCAGGGATTTAGGGGGAATCCACAACCTCTCTGGGCAATGTGCTGTATTATACCTGTTGTATGTTGAAGGAAGGAGCTCATGAAGTGGAGAGGTGAGAATCACGGCGTGGAGGGGCAATACTTGCTAATTATTTCCAGAGTTTTACGGCAGGCGTGATGTAGCTCAGAAGAAGTCTGGGGTCTATTCTCTGAGGAAACTCCTGTATCTTGTCACTCTCACATACACATTCTCCTTTTCCCTCATGGAGGATGCTCTGTTAGAAGTTCAGCAGCAAAGCAAGCTGATGTAGTACAGCACGTGTTCTGTACTATGCAGAGTTAGAATCTGAGCTTTAGAGATTAAATTAGCAGTTGTGTAGTATATACATAGTATAATACTTTTCCTCTTAAATTCCTTGGGCCTGCCTGATAAAAAAAAATCTCCTCCCTCAGTGTTAATGGTACTTTCCTGAAGCAAGATGGACTGTTTTGTAAAATGTGCGCTTTATGCCAAGCCATGAGGCAGTATCTGTGGGGAACAACCACACAGATTCTTGAATATATTGAATCTAGTGTTTCTGCATTTTGGGGAGAGGTGTGAAGGAAGATGGAAGTGCCCTAGAGAGTAGTAGGAAAACATCTGAGGAAAGAGATAAGGATGTTATTCATGATTATTCATGATGCTGTCATGAAAGAGTACTCATTCAAAAGAGAGAAGCAATATGTTTTATTGAGATAAAAATAATAAATGTCTGAATTAAAGGAATTATTAATTGTATCTTGCTTAACATATTTCTGCTTTTGAGAGGCAACAGGCCTCTTCTCTTGCTACAGCATTGTAGCACCTTTTTCTTAATTTACTTTCATAACTAGCAAATATACTCTGTGAGAAAGATTTTATTTTCCCACAATCTGAGCTTTTCTAACATGAAATATTTCAGAGCTTTTTGTTTAGAAAATGGAACATACTTAGTTCATTTCAGTGTCTGGGAAAAGCAGAGATTGCCAAATGATTCTCTGAAGTAGTCGGGGGGGCATCTCATGGGAGGCTTGCACAGATTCTCTGGGTTTGGCATAAAAAACTTCAGTCCTGAAGGAAAAAAAAAATTTCCTTCCTTTCTAATTCCAGTCATAGAATAGAATTAGAATAGAATAGAATAGAATAGAATAGGAATCGAATAGTCAAGTAGAGGCTGTTCAGAGGAGCTAAGTGGGGCAAGCAAAACTCAGGCCTTGAGTATCATTGGGTGCTTCTAGCTCCTCACTATAATTGAACCCTGGACCTTCTTGTTCACAAGGGCATGAGAAAAGAATTGCCAATTTATCTTCTGTTCCTTCATATTTTGCACTATTCATTTTCTCATTAAAGTGGGAAGTGTTTAATTTTTACTTTCTACTTTCAACTTAGTGCCTTACAGTAGTGAATTTCGGGCTATATGAGGGCTTTAGCATATTGATGTGTGGCTGTCTGAGCATCTAAGGCACTATTTCACCATGGGCTGGTCTGTTGGCATCTAAATCAGCTTCCTGTTTCCTTTGCAGAACAAAAGCTCTTTCACACTGTAGATGATTTCATAATTTCATAATCATCTAGGTTGGAAGGGACCATTCAGATCATTGAGTCCAACCATCATCCCAACTCTGATAAGCCTCAGACCTGGACAGGGATTTGAACCCTTGATTCTCAGATTAGGAGTCTGATGCTCTCCCAACTGGGCTACACACAAGATCTATTCAAAGCTTAATGAACACATCATGAAATGGGATATAAAACAAACAGCTTGTGAAAAAATCCAAGACAATTTTCTTCCATTATTTCTACATCCTTTTATTATCCAGCAGCATAACTTCAGGAACTTCAGGAAAAGCTCTGCTGTAAATATACACACACTGTCCATTAAAACCTGCATATGACAGTTTTTACAGGAGCTTTTATTAATAGAAAGTGCTCTAGTATATGTTTCATAGTTGTCAAACTGTATCCATACAAAAAGGTCTTCCAATGAAACTATTATATATGGATATAGAAATAAAATCTCTGAACAGACATCTCTAAACATCTCTAATTGAATAATTCTCTGAAACATTCTATGTTTTCTCTTACTGCTTGTTACATTGTATCTCCTATAGAGGGCTCTTATTTAATAAATACAGATTACTAGCATTATGCTCCTCACTTGTTTTACTTAAATGAGTTCTATGCTGGCAACTCTATTTGGTTTGTTTTAATTATAGTGTCTCCTAAAGCACATTGTGAAGATATTTACATCCAAAGACTATATGAAGACATGGAGAAGGGTGTTCAGCTAAAGAACAGAGGTATTTTTAATTTACTTAGACATGTTCACCTGTATCCAAACCAAAATCTTATTTAAATCATGGGGTGTCCTGAACTCTGTGAGATTTTAAAATGAGATCATTTTATATTCCTTTTGCTTGATGACTGCTTAATGAGATCAGGAACAAATACAGCTTTGATACCACCTTTAGACTCAATTTTTGTGTCTAAACACAGCAAATGCATTTTTGGCTCTTCACCTCAGTACTTCCTATGACTAATACTTGCAACATTTTTTCCTCCCAGTTTTAATTTCAATTTATGTGTCCCATAACTGTTGGTAATTTTTCTGTTTCTTATCTGGTTTATATCACTGTCCTTTGAATAGCAGGATTCCTAAATGTGTTGGATCTTTTTAGTTCTTGTTGTTTTTTAAAATAACCTGAAAAATAGTCTGAAAAAAAAAATGGATGCATCAATATTATCAACCAAAAGCTAAAACAGGCAAAACTATAAAGAGGCGAGAAATTCCTTATTGCTTTTTACAGCCCACAGATTCTTCAGTCCTTCAAATACCTTGAAATTCCAGCATGTACTCTCTTTTCCTTGCCAGTTAAAATCAGTTTTCAGTCACTTCTGCTTACAATCATATGCAGTGAGTGCATGTAGATGATTAGAACTTTCAGCCCGGAGACTGACAGGGAACCTCATAGTAGCTTCTCAGTACTTGGAGGGGGCTACAGTAAGGTTGGGGTAGGACTTTTTAATTGGGTCCAAGATGGCAGGACTAGGAATAATGGATGCAANTGGCCCCAGAGAGCCCTGGGAAACAGTGAGGGAACAGCTTGTTACTTATCTGAAAATGAGCTCTCATACAGGAAAGACTGCCAAAGAGGCTGAACAGAATTTTTACTTTCCTGAGGCTGATATGGTAAGGTATAGAACTATCTCATTTTGTTCCAAGCACAAGCAGATATTGTTGTTATGTTCTGATTGCAAATTTCCATGTTTTATTGTGGTTGTAAATTTCCCCAGACTTTTGTGATCTCCAAGAGAGAGAACAATCTGGCAAAAAATACACATGTCAGAATATAAATATTGAAGATACATCTCTTATTTTTCCTGCTTTCCAAGAGCTCAGTCGGATTACTGGACTCAGTGTTCTGTTCACTTGAAGCACCTTTTACAATCAGAGCTTTATTCCTCTTCTGGGAGTGGCAGCATCAATACAGAATATGAGTTGTTAAATGTCTTGAAATAAAAAGTAATTTCAGTGTAAAACCAATGGAATGACAAGGCCACATCTGATGTTTTATTATACAATATACCTGACAAGTATATTTCACAGAATCACTGAATATCAGGGATTGGAAGGGACCTCAAGAGATCATCTAGTCCACTATATTTCACACTATATTATGTTATATAAATATTCAGTGTTTTTGTTTATTTTAGAATATTGTGACTCTATCCTTGGAGTCAGTGGTGCATATAAAAATCAGGTTTGGAATTGAACCTCTTTAATTGCAAGTATTCAAATCAGGGAGGACCAGACGTAGTAAACTGTTAGGTTTTATGAGGTAATTTATTTTAAGTGAAATGCTTATTTAGATTTCCTTTTGGACTGAAGTTGAAATCTCAGAAAGGCAAAGCTGATTTTGTTATTCTAACTGGAAATTTGCCCGACAGTTGAATTGAAATGGGATATTACTAATTGGAGTCTGGTTGTGGTAAAATAATGGCATCTATTACATTATGATCAGCTTTTTAGGAAGAAAGAAAGGACATAGAGGTAATGCTTATTCATAGTAGAGAAAAAATGTAGAAATATGTAAAATCTAGGAAACAGACAAAAGCTATATTTTTTATCCAATATTTACTTTGCACATTATTACAAGCCATTTAGAAAGCTTATAAAAATAGTCTGATAGTTAAGCTAGTGTCCACCCACTTTATAAGAGCAGTTCTCATGCCAGCAGACCTAATGTCGGGAGTTCTCAGCCATTCTCCTTTTACTATAGAAACTGTTTTGGTTGTAGAATAATGTGGGAAAAATAACTGTCCTGAACAATAAGCCTTGCATTTTTAAAGATTTGAAATCTTTATGAAATATTCTCAAAAATGTTAACACTGATGCCAACATTTCTTTCTGATTAAACCTGTAGGACTAATAATAGTAGGGAATCTAATGAAACATTTAATTATTTCTATTTTCTCATTTTTCTCAAATGGCCTTGCTATGTCCAAAGAAGTTGTAGTGGAAATTGTATGTTTTCATGTCTTTTAAGAATTAGATTAATGCAGAATTAATGTCTGTAAAAAAAAAACCACTAGAAAACAATGTACTAGAAAATTTAGTGGTACTAGTTTGCTTGCAGTCAATGTTTTGGATTGTTTAGCATATTTCCCATAAACTGTCAGAATAATAGATAATGTTAGGTTCACAAAAAACTTAATGCTCCAAAGTCTAAAGTCTCAGTTCCTTTATACTCTTTCTAGACATTCCAAAGCATTGATATACCATCTCTAAATCAGTTCTGAAGGAATTCATATTGTACATGGTTGTGTAAAATGATATTTACTGGAAGTTCACCCTGAAGAAAGGTATGAAGCAGCCTAAGTTAAAGATGTCTATCGTCATGCTAAAATTAATTACCTTATTTAGAAATTACATTTACTCTAGAGGCAGTGTGAGCCCACTGATGGATGAGGTAGGTGCTCTGGTGACAGAAGATACAAAGAAGACAGAGTTACTGAACACCTTTTTCTCTGTCTGTACTGCTGAAGGCTGTCTTGAGGAACATCACACCCCTGAGACACTGGAGGAAGTCAGGATAAAGGAGGAGTGTACCTTGGTTGATGAGGACTGAGTTAGGGACCAATAAAACAATCTGGATATTCACAAATCTATGGGTCCTGATGGGATAGACCTCAGGGTGCTGAGGTAGCAGGTGGAAGTCACTGCTAGGTCACTCTCCATCATCTTTGATAAGTCAAAGGAACAGGAGAGGTGCCTGAGGACTGGAGGAAAGCAAACATCACTCTAGTCTTTAGAAAGGGAAAGAAGGAGGACCTAGATACCTATAGACTGGTCAGCCTCACCTCCATCCCTAGAAAGGTGATGGAGCATCTTATCCTTGGTGCTGTGTCTAGGTACATCAAGGATAAGTGGGTCATTAGGGGCAGTCAACATGAGGAAAAGCTGAAGGAGCTGGGTCTTTTTAGCTTGGAGAGGAGGAGACTGAGGGGTGAGCTCTTTAATGTTTATAAATATGGAAAGGATGAGTGTCAGGCGAATGGAGTCAGGGTCTTCACAGTGACCTCCAGTGAGAGGACTTGGGGCAACAGGTGCAAGCTGGAACACAGGAGGTTCCACAGAAATAGGAGAAGAACCTTTGTCAGGGTGAGGGTGAGAGAACAGTGGCACAGACTGCCCAGAGGAGCTGTGGGGTCTCCTTCTCTGGAGACATTCAGACCCTGCCTGGACTTCTTGCTGTGTGACTTGGTCTTGGTGTTCTTACTCCTGCAGGGGGATCTCTTGAGATCCCTTCCAGTCCCTGACATTCTGTGATTATGTGATTTTGCTTATGATGTGACAATCGCATAAACATCTGAATAAAACTCCGTTCTGGTATAGTCTGCAAAATGCTTTTCTAGTAACTGGGCTCACTTCAGCCTTCCAGTGAAACCCAAAATGTATTAACTTGGCTTGTTATTAAATGGTGACACCCAATGTGCGTTAGACATGTTGGTTAAGCCATGTAAAAGTGCCTGTCATCTTTCATGCTTTGTAATTTCTTAAAGAAGTAGAGAAAAGATCCTTTAACAATACATATTAATGTTAGAAGTGAGGGAATATGAACATTTCTAGTTCCATTCATGCCGTGTAATTGATGATTTATGGAGCAGCTATCTTTCTCTTGTTATTTCTCTTCACAGTGAAGCTTTGCTAGAAAATTATACTAATTGGTTCCTTTGGTAGCAGGATTATCACTCTGAAACAACCAGTGAGTCCAGGTTATCCTTTTACTCCTAAGGATATTCCTTCCAAGTCAAAGTTGAGACGCAGTGGCAGTTAAAGATGATTGAATTCCTGGTAGCTGTAGCAGAGAACAGAAGTAGAAAGTGAGACTGGGAAGAAACTGAAGAGTTAGGTCATAATTCTCTTGAACATGGGAAGATAATAGGAAATGCTTCAGGGATCCCAGAGATGAATATGCATAAATCTCAAGTGATAGGAGAATAAGGAAAGAGTGCTTGAGGTTAGAAGGAGGCCTGCAGTAACCAAAGATATTGGAGAAGGAAATCAGATAAAAGAGAATTAAAGTATAAATAAAATTACTGGATCTTGTGAAGTTACAGCTTGGTGTGTAAACAGATCTTGATTTATAACTGGGGTATGTTTGGTTATTCTTGTTATTAGGTGCTTGGAGCTGGCAGGGGATAGAAATAGTAACCCCTCTATCAGTCAGATCAACCCTCTAAATCCACCTGTCACTTGTGGGTTGTTACTGGGTATTTTCTCTAACTAAGCACAGAACTAGGCTTCAAAAGAAACTTGGTGCTTTGGGATGGATGCAGAGAACAGCTCACATTTTTGTGTTGTCTTATTCCATAAATATATGTAATCTTTTTCCATTACTGAATGACAGGACAGTACTGACCTTGCTGACTTGACTGCAGCAAGTTGTGAATAATGTATGAAATACTAAGCTCCTGCCCTGTGCACAGAGAATACAGAGCTGGGCAATCAGGGCTGCTCTGATGTATATTCTCATGCTCTCAATGTGCAGTGCTATCCTAGAACCTGCCTCTGTATGAAAGTAAGGTAAAAATACATTAGAACACAACACTATTTTGAAATTTAACTACTTGTATTTAATTTAATTGTATTTAGTTTCCTTTTTTTCCTTTATAATCTTGCAACTTGATAATTATACTACTTTCTGATGCTTCCACTGTTAGCTACTACACTGTTAGCTACTACAATTTTGCATTTTCTTGACATAAACAGATGCTTTTAAAATACTGGTATCTCACAGGCAAAACAGTAAACAGTCCTTTACCAATGATGAATAGAGCAGCTATTTTTGGATGTCATGCTTAAAATGACAATGTAAACAATTTCTTAATCAAATCACTTAGTCATGATAAATTAACTTCTTCCTGCAGACAGATAGACTTTTAAAGTCCTAGACACTGAGATTTAAATTCTTTTTTAATCTCATGTCACAGAATTACAGAATGTCATGAATTGTAAGGGACCTCAAGAGATCATTTTAGTCCATTCCCCTGCCAGAGCAGGAACACCCAGATCAGGTCACACAGGAATGGTCACACAAGTGTCCCTCACCTGATGATAACATTCCTGGTGTTGCACAAGCCTCCCATTGTCAAAAAACCCAAAGTCAGTGACAATCGCATAAACATCTTAATAAAACTCCATTCGGGTATAAACCCAAAGTCAGTGACACCAGCTCTGGAGCCATGTACTGATAATTGGATACATTTGTTATTTCCAAGAGCATTTCCTCCTATTGGAAGGAGCAAGAAAAAAATATCCGTTGAACCAGATCCCTTTAATAACTTTTCCAAGCTTCTAAACTCTCTTTTGATCTGTTTGGACCTATGAGTTCCAGTCTCCTCTCCACCTACCTGGAAAACAAGCAATGGGATGACTGTAACAGGTTTGAGAGGTTCCTGGTCATATTCTTAACCCGGGCTCCAGGAAGGCAGAGACTTCCCTGTGAGGGGGCTCTGCCTGGCACATCCTGCCTTCCCTTCCCCTGTACAGGGAATCTCCAATGGCTACAGCCCCTCTTCCTCTCGTGGATGAGGTTTTTATTGGAGCAATGGCCTCCCCAACCACAAAGACACTGGTAGTGTGGAATCCCTCACATCTTCATGTGTTGAGCCTTCAACAGCTGGAACCTCATGTCTGCTGCTCAGAGGAACTGGAGGCTGAGGTGGGCACGGAGGGAGCTCGCCCACTGCCCTGACCAACAACTTCAGTTTCCTTCTTTTATAATTCTGCCTCTGCCTGACAGGGGCAGGGGTACCATGGTCCTGGCTCCTCTCTGACAGGTGGTCTGGTTTTTGATTTAAGGTGGGCAACATCTTGCTCCAGAAGTCCATTCTGCCTCAGCTTCTCTGAGGTCCCACTGCACTGAGAGAACTTTCGACTTTTTTTTTCCCATTGAAACAAATTAGGAAAAAATAACATGGACATAATAGATGGAGACATAAATAACCCTTTGTGCTCATAGCCATGAAAAAAAAAAAAGAAAAGGAAAAGGAGAGGAATGATCTTTTAACTTTACTTTTGTACTATGTTTACTCTCATTTCTGTTTTGTTCCTGAGAGACCAGGCTTAGTGCAAAGTATTCTTTTATTCAGGCCTGTGGAAGTCAGGGATTTCACCTAAAGCAAAGACATAGAGAAAAAAAGTGTCTTTACACAGATCCCCTTCTGCAGAGGCAGTTTTAGGAGGGCTGTTTATTACATGCCCTGCAGGTATGGTTTGACCTCATTCATTTGTTACTCGGGAAGCTGAAGGAAGGGCTGGAAAGGAAAAATCATTTAATAGCCTGAATTACAAAAGAAGCATGTATATATATTTTGTGAACCTCTGTTGTGCCTTTGCAGAAATATTCATAAGGAAGGTGAAAATATAGGCTTTTTTATAGCTTTTACTTATGACCATAGGTTTCTAAAATGTGTTAGAAAGGCTGTTAGAAATTTAAGGTTTTCAAAATTGAGAGGTCTATGACATATGGTTAGTGTCATGCAGTGGAATTAGATTGCTCCCTAGAGAACCAGCAGTGACAACCTTCAAATCATTTGTGCTTGTTCAGACAATGATTTATGAAGAAAGAACTGTGGGAGATCACATGAATATTGGTTCATATGCTCATCCTGAAAATAATTGTCATTATATTGGGAAAATACTGAGTCAGATACACACTGTGGGAAGTGTTCTGGTTTTACATTCTGCAGCCAGAGCCATTGGCAGCTGCAGATCACTGACCACTTTAAAGATCTACAGATCAGTGCCGGAGACTATGATTAATCTCAATGTCCTAAAAGTGAGCTGACAGTTTGTTCTGAAAGGAGTTTTATCCTCCAAGGTAGCCTGGTGGTAATACTGACATAAGGAATTACTGAGTCAGACTGACAGTCACGCCTGGAAGGGTCACCCAGATTTCTAATGACTAAATGCCTTATTCATAAGGAGGTGTTCATCTTATTTCCATGCATTTAGGAAGCATAGGTAAAAAACCTAATTCCTGGCATAACTCCATGGATTTTGACTGGGCATATGCTGAAGGTGGATTTGGTTCCCCACAAGCTTACTGGAATAGTAGCTGTTTGATCTAAATTAATCATGCTTTATACATATTCAGTGATCACTGTAGAAATGCATCATAATGGGTTCCAATTTATTTATTCACTTTCAGAAAAAAATTTTGAACATGCTATTGCTGTGACCTTTTTACTTGAGTGATAATGACCCTGGATGCTGCTAAAGGTGACAGCAGAGAAAGTGTTGACTTAGATTTTTTGTAGCGGGATTAGGACATATATATAACTCTGTTCTCTGGCTGGTCCCAGTTAAGCATCCATGAACAAGTTAGTTTTCTTGAGAGCATGGCTACAAGGTTTTCAAGTTTACATCTCCNCTAGGACATATAACTCTGTTCTCTGGCTGGTCCCAGTTAAGCATCCATGAACAAGTTAGTTTTCTTGAGAGCATGGCTACAAGGTTTTCAAGTTTACATCTCCTTGCCCAGTTGTGGGCTGTGACTTGTACAGCAGTGCTGCTTAGTATATAAAAAACCCTAAAAAACTAATGAACTCACTTCTTGATGTATATTGGAAAGGGAAAAATAGATTACCATATTAGAAAGAAATTATGCATCTCTACATTATTTATAATTGTCCTTGTCTGTAGCAGTGGCTGTAACTATTCCATCCATTCACTTGCTGATTCTCTTGATTGGGGTTTTATAGAATCATAGAAATGAAATCATAGAAAATTATTTGGGTTGGAAGGGACCTTAAATAGACTTGCATACTTACAGTTCTGCTTGAAATGAAATAATACCAAATTCTATGTAGACATGCTTTTATTATACCTTGCTCTTGAGTTACTTTGATTATGGAAATCTCTTAGCCGTCAGTACTAACTTATCATTGATCTAAGGCTCTAATGGGATTAATGAATGTTTGTGGAGGCCAGCTGATGACTACTGACCTTTCAGTTATGACTAGCAAGTAGGCAGTTCCCCTTTTGCTCTCTAGAGCAGCATAGAATGATTGCTCACACAATTCAGTCATCAAATGGAGTTTTATAATGGTTTCTTAGTTAATATTTATATGGCAGGCTAAGTATGTTATGTCTGTGGTAAGTGTTCCATGAATAGTATCTCATCATTGATATCTGCTATTTTAGCTGAGTCAGTCACAACAGCATGCAGGCAAAAATAACTTGCACTGTTGATTTATTTTGTGTATTTTTCTTTGAGACAGCATCTGTGATGCATGTAACAAGTAGCTTTAACACTTGGCTATGGTATGAGATTAATTGATGCACTGCAGTTATAAGCAAAGGATGGAAAGCCTTGCCAGCTAAGGAGAACATCTATTAAGTCTCTATGTCCTTGGCCATTACCAGCTTCATACACAGCAATGTTTCAAGGGACTTTAAAGGGGTAGGCTCTCTGAATTCAGTTCAAACGAGTTGGAATTTCTTTCATTTCCCATGAAACAAAACATCTGCTTTACATTTCATCCTCAAGCCTGTTCTTAGGTGCTTTTTCCTCTGTGCATGGAAGTAGAATGTTAAATTTCAGGAATTGCTTATGCAAGAACATTAGGCATTTCTCTTTTTGAGTACAGAATGGTTTTCTACACAGAAATATTCATGTAGTTGAAAGTAATGAAGAATACTTGATTTTCCATTAGCCCAAGATGATTGTAATGAAAGGGGAGTTATTTTTCATTATAGCTCTCTTAAACAGTGTAAGAGTTACCACTGACATGCAGAAGTACTCTGTTAGGTTTTGTGGATTAAGCAGATAATCCTTATCAGTTGCTTTTTCTTTAGTATTAATCTTTTTAACATTTTGACAACTTTGAAATTAAGTGGCACAAGTTCCAGTTAGGTCACCATGTCTCTGCCCACGAAGGCTGAGATACTGAGAATGGAAGTAGCAAGCTATTGATTACAGATAAAGTTCTGGCATAGAATGTTTTGCTGTGTTCATTTCTGGAGTCCTCAACATAAGGACATTGAGCTGTTGGAGTGGGGCCAGAGGAGGTCACAAAGATAATGGCTGGAGCACCTCCATTCTGAGAACAGTCTGAAGGAGTTGCTCAGCCTGGAGAAGGCTTAATGGGGACCACATAGGAGCATCTCAGTATCTGAAGGTGGCCTACAGAAGGGCTGGGGTAGGACATTTAGTAGGGTCCAGGGTGGCAGGACTAGGAGTAGTGGATGCAAATTGGAAGTGGGAAGATTTAGGCTGGAAGTTCTTTCTGGTGGGGGTGGTGAGACACTGGAAGAGGTTGCCCAGAGAGGTTGTGAATGCCCCCTCCCTGGAGGTGTTTAAGGTCAGGCTGGATGAGGCATTGAGCACCTTTGTCTAGTGGGAGGTGTCTCTGCCTATGGCAGGGGGTTGGAACTAGATGATCTTTAAAGTCCCTTCCAACCCAAACCATTCTATGACTCTGTCCTTGCGTAGCCTTTCATCCAGCTCAAGAACAGGAATGCATATGGAATACTTGTGGCACCTAATGAGACAGAAGCCAGCCTTGCTTCAGTTGAAGTCTGATGCTTCCTCTGAATATCAGGTCTATTAAGTTACCTTTGTTGGGTACTTGTGTTGAGTAGCTTCTTGTCAGAGTTTGTCTCTAGTCCCCATGCTGACACAGGCCAAGTTTAGGGTCCCTGTAATTGTTTCCACTGTTAGGCTGAGTGGAGACTATGGTGAGGAGAGTGTGGAAACTATGGTGAGGAGAGTATGGAAACATTTTAGCCAGAGAAAAAGAATTAGCCTTTGTAGTGAGGTGGATATTCTCTACAACAACTTAAACTAAATTTCTACACATATCTTATCTACTATGTAACAGTGGAGCAACAGTTACAAGCCAGACAAGTTTTCCTAATGGAAAATATGTAATTTACATCATCTGGGTTCTTAAGTACCACACAGAACTCAGAAGTTTTATTGCTCACATTTTGATCAAGTACCTTTTTTATACTATTTATTTGTGGAGTCAGTGGGTGGAATATCTTAGTTTCAGGTGATATGAGCAGTTTCTAAGCAATTTGGTTACTAAATCGCTTGGAAGGTTAGGATGACAAAGAGGGTTGTCAGAGTAACCCTGGCTCTAGCATCTCAATTTCTGTAAAAAGGAGGAAAAAAAAAAAAAAGGAATTTTTTTTTCCTTTTTACTTGGAACATTCCTTAAGAATATAAAATATGCTTTTCTAGCTAACCAAAACATAATAGTAGCAATTAAAAAAATACACTGCAAGCAGAGTGAAGATGTGGATGCAAAATGGAAAGTATTTGCAAGGATTGCATGTGTTGCCCATATTTTTAGTGCATTAACAATTTCAGATTGGATGACCTGACTCTTGTCAGTCTTGTTTAGTTTGAAGAATCAGAACTTAATTTGGTTGAAGGTTGTATATCTGAAAAATATCCAGACAGGGAAAGTAACTCATATTGAGGGCAAGCTGACATGAATTTGAAAATTTGAATAGAGGCTTGTACTGCTTTCATGATGTACACTCTAGAAAAATCCAATGATTTTATTTACTTTTATTTACACTAGCTTTGGGAAGTTTAACAGTGCATGATGTCATCCAGCAAATCAGTATTATTACAAATATTTGTCCTGGTTTGAGGTAAAGTAGGGTAAATTTTCTAGTTTGTAACTTTACTTTTCAGTTAGGCCTCCTCGATCAAGGTCAGGATGTTTGTCAGCCACCCCACCGGGGGGGCTGGAAACAGAAAAACATAGAGAAGTCCCACCAGTAAGGAGGAGCGAACAGGGCAGGTGACCCAAAATTGACCAATAGGAGTATTCCATCCCATGTGCCCATGCTCAGTATAAAAGCTGAGGGATCGAAGGGTCAGCCCCTCCCTTCTCTCCTCAGGCCTTCTCTCCTCGGCCTGCTCTCTTGGGGACATCATTCCGGGAGCTGGATACGGTTTTGTAAATATTGTATACCTTTTATCTTTTCCTTTTATCTATTATTTCATTATCTATTAAAGTAGTTTGGAATTCTTCTAAACTCATAAATCTCCTCATTCCTTCCTCTCCTCTCTTCAGAGAGAGGAGGGGGGGCCATCTGTCACTGGGAGGGGTCCTTTAGTAATTTTGGGCCCAAACCAGGACAATATTGCATTCAAGCAACTAAGACTTTAGATCTGTATCAAAAAATATTTACTGGACCTCACCATTGTAACTTTGTATTTTATATTGATAGCTACTAAACATTTTGAAGGGGAACTGTAAGTGTAGCCCAGTATCACTGAAAATACTAGACAGTCTTTACTTTGTTGTCATCATATGTAACATTCTATGAATTTAGGACAAAATGTATAAAATATTATCAGCTCAGGTTAATTGCTTGCAGTATTAAACTGTTGTAAGGGATAAACTGAGCAAGTTAGTAGAAAAATAGTAGATCTATAAAACATTAAATTTTTTGTTTTAGTGAATCTACCTGGGACAGATTAATGCTAGAATATTTAGAGAGCAAACTGGATGAAACAGTTTCAGAACACTAGCAATATAATGGAAAATACTGTGCAATACTCTGAACATTATTAAAAGAACAGAATGACTGCAGAAACTGACTTTCTGTGTGAGAGATAATATGTGTCAATCTGTCCACTTTTTAAAATGTAGTTTTAATCTTATGCCAACTGAGAGCTCGCCTTCTTTTGTAGTAGTAGAGCTGAAGTGGATAATGCAGGTCAAGAGGAGGGCCATGAAGATGATCAGAGGGCTGGAGCAACTGTCTTACAAAGACAGGCTGAAGGGGTTGGGATTGTTCAGCCTGGAGAAGAGAAGGCTCAGGGAGGGCCTCAGAGTAGCTTCTCAGTACCTGAAGGGGGCTACCTGAGAGGCTGGGGTAGGATTTTTGAATAGGATATGTGATGGAAGGACTAGTAATAATGGATGTAAATTGGAAGAGGGTAGATTTAGGCTAGAAATAAGAAAGAAGTTCTTTCTGGTGGGGGTACTGAGACACTGGAACAGGTTGCCCAGTCCCTTCAGTCCCTGGAGGTGTTTAAGGCCAGTCTGGACAAGCCACTGAGCAGCCTGATCTAGTGGGAGGTGGCCCTGCCTATGGCAGGGGGGGTTGTAACTTGATGATCTTTAAGGTCACTTCCAACACAAACTATACTATAGTTCTGTGTACTTCCTTCCAGGCTGGTTAACATACTGTGATGTCCTTTGTCAGGACTCTTGAGCACTATCTATACCACATTGCATTGAGATGGTTAACTTGTGTACTGATGAATTAAAAAATGTGCTGACGATAGCTGACACAATGACCGGTGCAAATGTTCATCTGTATACAAGCAGTTACTGAATCCCTAGAGGCATTCAAGGCTAGGCTTGATGAGGTTCTGAGCAACCCAATCCAGTGCAAGATGTCCTCTGTCTAGTGCCTTTGAAGGTCCCTTCCAACTCAGTGGATTCTATGAATCATAAAGAAACAAACTCAGGGATAAATATTAATTGCTTTTATTCAGAGAGACAAAGCAGCATTTTGCTAATGTAATTTTAATTTTTATACTACATTTTTAAACCTTGTTTAGAAGAAATTGCAAATGCATCATATATGTGTTAACTTTTGCACAGGCATGGAAAAAGTCATATGTAGATCAAATTGGTAGAATTGTAAATCAAATCAAAGCACCTGATACAGCAAGTGCAAGCAAGTATGGCTGGGGATGTTAGCGTTCTAGCTAGGGTGTTGGGTTGTCGTTAGGATACAAGGATTTGGTACGTGGGGTTTTTTGTAAGTATAAATCACTGTTGTTTCTGTACACTGACTGAAAGCATCTAACATTATCAGTGGATGAACAAATGATTGCATGTCAGATTTTTGATGAAAAAGTAATGGACAGACATATTCAGTCAAGAACTTATAAATCCAATTCTCTTATTATTGTTCTAGATTAACATAGTCAACAAGAGAGAACATAGTCCACGACAGTCCACAAGAGACAGAAATTGCTTAGTGGAAACAGATCCATATATTTCTGCTGTTTGACACAAAACACCATGAACTGAACTTCTCTTTCTAAATCTTTTGAAGCAGAAATAATTCAGTTTTTATTTGAAAGATAATGTTCCATGTCTCAATTAGTTACTGCAGTCTGCATTATTTTTACTTGTAAATGAGTGCTGATGGAATTTAGCCATAATGGTAGATGTTTGACAATACTGTTTTGACTAAATAATGAGAACCAAGGAACTAAGAGCTTTTAGCATCCAGAAGGCATGTAATTAACCCCAGAGCAGCCTCCTATCACCACTTACTCAGGTTTTATATACCACTAGTCAAAAAGTTTATTGCTATGGCTCTTATGTTAAAGCATCTGCAGAGGAGACATGTTGCTGAGGGGACCTGTCTAGTATGTGTTAGAATTATTGCTCAGGTAGGCTATGGTACTTCCTAATGATTAAGAGAGGGAAGATACTGCCACAACACACAGAAGTAGGTAGTGTTTTTCTCTTCCCACAAACCAAACTGGTGTGATATACCAGTGTCAGTTGGGAGTGTGATATACCAGTCAGTTGGCAAGGAGAGTGATTTGTGGGCTGAAGCAAACTCATTAATCACAAAGTAAAAGGGTAAGAGTGGAATCAAGTGGTAGAGTTGCAATGAATTCAATGTCATGTGGAGAAAGGAAGAGATAAATAAAGCTGAGAACAGTAAAACATGAGGCCTTTACACCTGTTATTTTCACAGTATCATTATTTCACATTGTACTCTGAATACCAGATTTGAGATGCTCAGGGGGAAGGCAGTCTATTTAATTGTCAGCTGTGGCATAAATCATAACTCTGTTGCACTTGATGTTGTACAGACAGAGCTAATAAATGATCCTTGATTTATTTACCAAATAATCTAAAATAACATAAATTTTAAGCTCTAAGAAGGGAAGATTATGAAAACAATATAATACCAGATTAGCAGAACTGACAAAAATCATCTTGATTCAGCAGAGCTAACTGGAATACTTACTCTATGTTAAACAATTTTTCTATCATGTGACCTGAACCAGATAAATATAATAGAAAGACACAAATACTGAGGAGTGTTAGTTAAAAAGACCAGAAATTTCAGCAATAGACAGACATGGCTTGACAGTCCAGCAGTCTTTGGTGGGAGGAGTTCAGTATGGAATTTAAGGTAAAGTGGTGAGAACTGTAAGGTCAGCTGAGGCAGGATCATTTCTACTTGAATTGAGTTGAATCTGTACAAACAATTTTAAGCAGAAATTACCAAATAGATGTTGCTGGTGTTTCTCTCTCCCTGAATGTATCAGTGATGCAGCAACACCATACTCGAATAAAATACAAATGTAAACATGTTTATTAAATATGTAACTTTACTACTGGTTAGATCAGATTAGTTAGGTTATTAAGGCTGAAATTCCGACAGTGAGTTCTGAGAATGTTGAATTCTGGTATTGAAGCCCTTAAAAAAAACATGGGTTTTTTCAATTAATGCTGATTGCTGTTTATTCTGTAACTGTATTGAAGTCATTGTCAGCTCTGTCCTGCTGCTTATACTTGATGCTGTAAGACTAATCTAACACTTTCCTGAATCCCCCTTCAACTACTGCATATGAAAATGAATGCTTTATTCTATAATGGTAGGCAATTCTCATAGGAATAAGTATCAGTAGAATGAGTAGCGTCAACAGCTTTCATATATAAAGTCTGTCACTTTAAAATTGAATTTATTGGAATGAGGAGACTGATTCAGATTGCTATATATAATTTTTTTTTTTGTTAATTCATCTAGTTCTTTATTACCTGCATGAGTCAACATTTCTTCTTCAAAGAGAAGTAGTTACTATTTATATGAGATATTATATAATGAGCAGGTGACTGTTTTCACAATAACATTATTTTTACTTCTCATTTTCACTAACAGATAACCCTAAAAATAATTTATAAATAAGTAACCTAAAGAAATGTAATCTCCTTCCTCTCTTATAGTACCTTCTGGTGCACATCAAAAGCTGCACTGGGTTTTTAAGCCTCAAGACAATATAGCTTTATTGAAGATGTTCTGTTGTTAGAGATTGTTATAACAAAGATGTTAAGGTAAAGATTTGCTTTGGAACACAGTAGAAGTGGTGAATCATTCAAAAACTTATGCTAATCAGCTGTTGATAGAATGACCCTAGAAGAGAAATGACAAAAAAGCCATACTGGCAACAGAAATTTACTTTTGGCAAAGCAGAGAAATGCTGCTGCTTAAATTGGCTCACTGATGCTTTTTTTAAAATTTCTGTAATCACTAAAATTACATTAAAATTTGTCAGAAGACTGTGGCACATTCCTTCAGTGGGAAAAGCTGTTCTGTATGACAAATTGTTTCTCCTTCTCTCTTCTGTATCTCTTCTTCCCATTCTGAAAGTTTTGGAAAGTACTGGCAAAAATCCCATTGAGATCAGGTCAGATATATCCTTGCCCTCCTTCCTCCACTGGGCGTGGGAAGTATCTTTCAGTAATGTATTTCTATTATGTAACTCCATCAGACTGGGGAAACTAGAGGATTTTGGGCTCTATTGACTGGAAGAAGAGGAGTATGTCTTATATAACGACTTTCCTGTAAGCTCTGCTGACAGAGATGCTGAAAAAGTCAGCCTGTTCAGGGGTCACATTATTAAATATGTGCTTTCTGAGCTGGAAAAAAGTGTTGTCAGTTAAACACTTAGAGAAGCTTGTATGAAAGGCTGTAACATCATTTCACCCAGAAAAATACGACAGATTAAATCACTGATGAAACTTCTAAGTTCTTATTAAAAAATCTGAATGTGTGGCATGATAGACCAGATGCATTCGCAGCAATTATTTGGATGGACAGCACTAGCATGATCTTCTACTCCAGAAGCTTTTGGTTTGCTTATTTCAGAACCCATAATTAACAGAAATTGTTTTATCTCTTTAACATTCAGCAATGCTGATCTTACATTCTGCCAGCAAATTTCACAAACCATTGTATTTGCAATAATAGTAGTGCATGAAAACATCCAAGAACACTAGTGACAGGCAATCACCTATAATGTATTTGAATATTTTTTTAGGAATTTAGGAGAATATTTACATTATTTCAAGAACAAAAGGAAAAAAACATGATTAAAATGACAAACATCATTAATTATATGTAGTAACTATGTAAATATACACACATCACATGACTCTGAAGAGACTATGCAAGACTGCTCATGTATACCTGAACAGATAATGGTTTTCTGTTATTTAACATGCATCTCATACAACTGTTGCTGCCAGTGTCACTATCAATGTCATTTTTCATAGATGTGGATGAATTAGAATCCTCCAGAAGAGGGTAATTCTCTTCTGATAATTTGTATTTCAAGTTCTTTTCAGCTTTGCACTAAAATTTTGCTTTCAGTATTTTGACTTCGTTTTGGACCATGCAGTGAAATAATCAAACCAATTTTTTTTTATAATTATAAATGACAGGCATCTGAGGCTTACAGTCATTTTAGCCTCACATTTTCAGTTATTTCAGCTGTATTGATGGAGGAGGATTAAGGTGCTCTTAGATGCCAAACAACCTTATTTCATCTTAATGTAAAGCTGTCAAGTCCTAGTAATGCCACAGGGATTTAGCCATCACAATGTAAAAAGACATGCAAAAGGTATTTATAGCAATCTTAAAACTATTATAGACTGTCAAAATGTAAATTATAATAATTTAATGAATATCTGATTTTTTCACTTTCACCCAGTAATTTTAAAATTATCGTCTATTATGTAAGTGACGTAGATAGGGATAAACAGTATAATAATATCCCTTAAATAAGACCTAAAAAGGTCTAATTGTTTATCCTGTCATCTTAGAATTATGACTCATGAGACTGCATAGTCTACCTCAATGAATGTACATTCCATGGGCGGTAAAATGGATTGGATATTTTTTCTTTTCATCTGACATCTTCAGGTCAACAATTTGCAGGCTGATCTTTCAAGTCTTTTCAGAGGGAGATAACTGATATAGAGCTTCTCTGCTTTATTGTTAAGACACTTTGATGAAAATGAGACATTCTCAGTACATTCTTGGCCTCTTTTGTATTACTGTGAGGTATTTTAAAATGAAATATTTAAAATTCCATGAAGAATTGACTTTAGTATTCACCCTCTTCTTTTGGAGATTCTGACTATCTACCTGTAAAATTTTTTCTTTTATCTTTGTGTGTTCAGGAAGCTAATGCCAAGATTCAAAATCTCAGATGAAAGAAACGTACTCTTTGTCCTTAGACCTAGCTGTTTTTCTTTAATTACTTTTCTTTTTTTTTTTAATGTGACCTGACCTCTATTATTTGAGAACCTTTCCAAGTTTTCTCAACCATTGGCAGACCTCTCAACCCAAAGAATTACTTCTTCTCTTCTGTGATTCCATTTTTTTCAACTGTAAAGTTTCACAAGAAGTCTACATGAAATTTAGCCCTTTAATGAGCACAGTTGTTTAATCTTTATGCATGAAAGAAGCTGATGTTTTCCAAGATAATGAGTAGGCAGTGAAAATGTGTCCAGAGACAAAAGAGGTTCCTATGGAATACACTCAGTCACATTTATTTTTTAAAAACTGGATTTAACTGTTGTGATGATGTGATCATTCAAGAAAAGCAGCAATGTCAATAGTGTTTGTAGTTTGCTAGTTGGCCTGGATGTCAGTAATTTGTCCCCTGGTTTTTGTCTTCTGATGAGCCCACTACTTCCTTTTGTAACTATAACATCTCAGTCACAGCCATGCAGTGAAGAGCACACTGTGTTTTACATTTTCCTTCATATTCTGTGTCCTCAAGCTCTCAATAATTGCTGAAACAAATGTTCATAGACATTTGCCTGAATAGCATCAATCCTTATGATGGAAAAAATGTGTTTTTGAGACTTAATCAGGCTTATGTATAATCTGCCACTGAGTTTTGAGTAGTTTGCTTTTGGGTTTTTTTTAAATTTTTATTCCCTTTTATTACTTCTCAGTATGGCAGAATTACTGGTCACTTCCATGTAAAAGACTGCTTTCATATAACTTGTAAAACAATTAGACCTGTCGCATATTTTTGTGCTTGAAGTGATTTCATTATAACTTTTTTAAAGTGGAAAGTATCTGTGTCCTGGGTTAGGCTCAAAAGAGAGGAAAGGAAGGAGCGACGAGATTTATGAGTTTAGAATAATTCTAAACTACTTTAATAGAAAAGATAAAAGATAAAAAGTTATACAATGTATATAAAGCCATATCGAGCTCCCAGGATGATGATTGAGGCCCCAGCAGACATAGGGAAAGTCCCAGACTGGGGTCAGTGATGCTCAGGAGCTGGATGTCAGATCTGGAATCAGGAGAGATCAGATCAGGATCGAAGGCAGATGGACAGACAGAGTCTTTCCCAGACACTGACCATTGAAGAAAGAGGCGGACACTTTGATCCCTCAGTTTTTATACTGAACATGGGGCAGATGGGATGGAAAACGTCTGTTGGGTAGTTTTGGGTCCTCTGCCCTGTCACCTCATGCTTCCAGGTGACATCTTTCCACTTCCAACCCCTGGTGGGTCAAATGATGAATTTTCTGATCTTAATTGCCATCGCGATAAATGAAAATAAGAGCTTTTGGAAACCCATTCCTTGGTATAATCAAGTCTTATTGGTCTGAGAGCAAACAGTTTCTGAACAATGTGGAGTTAATTTCAGAGTTCAGTCAGACAGAGGAGGCTGAGCTGAAAAGTGAAGTTATAAACTAGGAAATTTGCTCCATTTACCTCAAACCAGGACAATCTGCCATATTATGCCCTTTGTAAGGAATTGAAAAATATTTTCATAATCAGTGCCAGAAAATAATTTTTATTTAACAACACAAAGAAAATCCAGTGAATATTTTGCTATTACCGTATCTGTTATGGAGGGCAAAGGGTTCATTAAAGAAATGTGACACCTTTCTGCTTACATGTTCTACAGTCACAGTGCTCTAGAATCACAAATGTCACTTATGTGTACTAGAGTCAGTATCCTTAGGCAGGAATATGCTGCTTTGGATTATCTGCTGGGAGCACTGCCAGGAAAAAATGCTAAGGGCAGGTCTGGTTGTGGGGAAGTGGTTACTGAAGTCTTCCTTCCTTCCTTCCTGGATACAAGGATTTTCATTACATAATATATATTGTCATTTTGGTTTTTTTTAAATCTTATTTAAGCGTGAAGTTACTTTAGCCAGAACAGATAGTAATAGGAAACCTTTTTTTTAATGCGATTCAATGCAGCTGTAAAATAATTTTCATATCTGAGATGCAGAATTTAGCTGCCTCTACATATATATATATAGGCCTTCCCTCTGTCAGTTGAAGTAGAAACACAGAATGACCACACCTAATGACTTCTGAATAACATCAAGTGCAGTATCCACTTGCCAGGAAATGCCAGTCATGGATGTGTGGTAGAGCATTCTATGTTCAGCATTCATTAGATCAAACTTTGTTTTCCACAATGCCTGTTTAATAGCAATTGTCTTTAGTCTCAGAGAAACACATCCATACCTTTTTGTCCACACTACCATAACTGAACTTGCTTGCAATTCATATGAATTAAAATCCTTTCCAAATATTTGAATAGTCCCCTGTTTAATGACAGTGCTTCCTAAAGTCTCTTTCTGGGTTTTACTGTAACCTCTGATCACTCTGCAGTCAGCTTACTTACAGTTTTGAGTGTTGCCTTGTGATCAGAGAACAAAAACTTCATCTGCCATCAATGTTTATACTTCTTAGTATCTCTCATGTTTTTCAAAATAAAGACTTGGTACTTTTAGTCTCCCACTTCTCAGTTACCCATTTTTAAAATAAATAAATATCAAGTGACTAATAATTAATGTTTACTGACATCTACATTAGACATCTATGAAATGCTGGTTCCCCAGAATGGCAGAAGATTATCCTGGATGTATTTTCTGAAGAGCAAGTCACAGCTGGAAGAAGTTTTAATGAAATAAGGTGGTGATTCTCACAGGGGCTGTTTGCTATGAACATTACAGTGTAGCAACTGCTTCTAAGTTAAGACATGATAAATAACAAAGTTGTAAAGCAGTACATTGCATAAAACACAAACACAAATCAAGGGATATCTCTAGTTAAGTGTCATGTTTATTGGTATATTCTTTGCCTAAGTACATTTCTGGGGGTAGAGTTTATTTTTAGTGTGGTGGAAATTGCCTCTCTTAATTTTTTTCCTGCAGGATCAAGATGACTGAGGTAACCTCTTGCATAAATGTAATTTTAAACAGGATAATAGTTCAGGGAAGTGGGATTGTGTTGAAATATTTAGAAATTCCAGTTAGTGTCTATTTGTGGCAGTTACTTAGAACTGTACAATTCCTAAGGGAGTGATTAAAAAAAAGAACTTACAGGTTTATCAAATGCAGAATGTCAGATTGTAATTTTGTATTATGTTTATTCCGTGTTTCTTTGAGTTAAATAAAGCCCTTGAGATGACAGGTTAGAATGTAGAATGTTTGTATTTGAAACATTAATATGTAATTTCAATCATGATATCTTGCACAAGTGAAAAAAAACTCCAGCACTGCCTTCGTTCTTAGAGAGGGCTGACAATCACATTGATGTCAGGCAAATCCTTTCTTATACCACCTCAGCTGCAGGTATGATTATGTATTTAAATTTCTCCTTGAAGATGGGCTGTAACAGTTTGAAAGGCAAAAAATTGTGGAAGTTTCTGTGGCAGAGGTGGGTAGAAGGCAATCAAAATCCTGAAAAGAAACTCCTAATACCTCATAACTTTTCTACATTACAGAAGGTGAAATATAATCTTCCCTTACTTTATATCGAAGGAAGATTAAAAGGGTCATGAAGAGAAGAAGTTTGGCAGAGGAAATTAGAGGGTCAGATACTACACACTAGTATAGCTCAGGTGTGAACAAAAGGTAACCATAAGCTGTAAGCAAAAGGTGTCTGGACAGGTTTGAAACTGCAGAAACACAAAGAATAGCAGTGATTTGCAGCTGTTCTGAATTATGAAATAGAACTGAGCCTATGCCCACCATAAAATTTGGATTTCCAGAGTGTTGAACAAAACCAAAGATTCTCAGAATTCTCTCTGTTTGTTAGATCCAGTCGTAGTCCGAAGCAATTCTGTTTTTCGTCTATGTATGAAACATCATTCCACAGTCATGTAAGAATACATGATTGTGAGAGATACAAAGATCTGATTAGTTACACCGGTTATGATTTTTGTTCAGGGTCACTGCCTCCCCCAAGAAAGTAATTTTTTAAATAAATATTTTAGATATATATATCCTGCTGTTACCTCAGGCGTTTTATGACCCTATGGACACTTCAATTCCCGAGGAAGTACTATTCTGTAAAGTAAAAAAAAGTACAATACACTGTTTTAAAAGCATGCTGATTTCTCACTAAATGCCCAAGTTTGTTTTTCTGTGAAGCATGTTTTTTTTTCCCAGTGTTACTAAGTTTCTCTTGTGAGGGAAAAGGAGGAATACAAAATCAAACTTCTTCAGTCAGATGTGAGCCATCTGCTCATTTGACAGAGCATCAATGGGATTTCATCAGTGTTCTCTTTTCTTGACCAGTGACACATCGTGTAAAGCCACACATCCAGTAATACAAGATTTAGTGTTTCTGATTTGTAAAACTTGCTGAAAACTGTCACTGTGAATATCAGCTGGCCCGTATTATTTTAAAAAACAAGTTATTTCAAAAGAAAAACATACCTAAATATTATCTGCTAAGAAATTAATAGAAAATAAATATTCGGCCAGCACACTTTAAAGTCTGTAAGCTAAAAATAATATCGTGACAATTATTATTAGCACTTACCATCATGTTTTGGAAAAAAAAATCCATTTTCTGCAGTTTTCCAAAACTGAATAGCAACCATGCATTTTACATAATGGAATAAAACATAGAAATGCTCAATAGGCAACAGGTATTCTACTTTTTTCCCCTTAGTGATACTAATTTTTTATGAAGTATAATATTCATATTTATAAATATATTTTCAATATAATGGTATTTATAATTTTTATACATTTGTACTGAACAGTATCCATGTTGTAGAAGTTAGCCTAGGTGGCTTAGGGCTTTAGTGTAAGGAATTTCCAATGCTTCTTCCCCATGTTTTTTTTTGAAAGCGAGTCATTGCAGGAATAATTATATGTCACCAACCTTTTCTCTTTTCTCAAAAATGGCACATTTAAAAAGGATTTCATAACGAAAGAGGCATAAAATCCTGTCATAAAATCTCTGAGGTTTGACTTATTTTTTCTTTTTATCTAGTCTAGACCTGTTCACTTGGACTTCCCAGTGAACAGGGACTGGAAGACTAGCCAAAACAATAAAATAAAGATAAAAGTTAAATCTGATATGACTCTAATGTAATATAAAAACTTCTAATATTAATATGAAGCATCTAAAAACTTTGTAGGGCAGATACCATATAGCTGCAAAAATGAAACAATGCCACATAGGTAAGCAGTACTACTTTTTTATCTTCAGTAAGTAGCTTTAGGCAGAAGTGCTTTCCTCTCAAAATAATCCTGACAGATTTTATTTCTTTTTTTGTCTGAAAAAGGAATAAATTTTTAAATAAGAGGAAAAAATCCACTGAAGATTTACTAAGGGCTTAGTGAGCATTGTGGTATTTATTAAGACCCTGAAATACTATTATTGAAATCCTCTCCCTTAAAAGACAACCCTCCTTAGAAATTCTGAAATGTGATACAAAAGTGTGTGCATTCAAACTTTCTTTGAGGACCATGAAGCAAAAAGAGTAATTCAATAATTTCAAAGTAGCTATATTTTTAAAAAATTCATTTAGTAGTAGTTGAAAGCCATAGAGTAATTTTCCCTTCCAGGAACCACATGTCATGATACAAATCATGGAATCATAGAATGGTTTGGGTTGGAAGGGACCTTCAAGATCATCTAGTTCCAACCCCCGTGCCATGGCCAGGGACACCTCCCACTAGACCAGGTTGCTCAAGCTCTGACATTATAGTTTCTCAGAAAAGTTTAGTTTAAAAAACAAGGTTGAATTATGAATCTGATTGTGGGAATACAGATGATGAATTTGCTGAACCAAGCTAAAAAGAAGGAATAAGTGGTTAAAATTGAAGATTAACTATTCCACTTCTCTATGTGTTCTAGTGGGAGGTGTCCCTGCCCACGGCAGGGGGGTTCCTTACTAGCATGCGGCTAAGTAGAAATGTAGTCTGATGTGACAACTTTAAATCCTTGTTATCTGTAGTCACTGATAATCCTGTTATGTATTTCTAAAAACTTAAGTGACGCATGGAATTTACAGATGGGTTCTTTTCTTATACAATGAATTTTCTTTAAATGTAGGAATAGAGATTGTAGAAACTGAAGTTTAAAAAAAGGGTAATTTTTTACCTGTCCTCTTACACTGAAAGACTGAAAGGTTATTTCCTAGGAAATGTTGAGGTAATTTGTTATTTTACTTTGTGAGTGTGCAGTGGTGAAATGAAATCAATTGCTCTGTTGAAATGTCCCCAGAGCGGGATGATTGAATGCATTGTATTTTAGGTTTGCATGGTATTTTGGTTTTCTTTGGAATCAAAAGCAATTCAAAGTTAGAATGTTGCCTTTATTTACTGATGAGGATATTTTTAGCACTGTAATATTTGAATGCAAAGCATAAGAGATATAGAAAAATACAGAGAAATAAATGGAGAATCTCTCCCCCCTCCTCCTTTTCTCCTCTTCCTTTGGCGATAACAATTAATTTTTTTGGTCCACAAAATTGAAAAAGGAAAGGGGAAAATGAGTGCAGGCTAAAGTAATTAACTACATTAAGAGAACCCAAACCAATCGGCTGTGTTATTATTTCCTTTCCAGGTGATACTTTTTTTAGGTACAGCCTAATCCTAAGGACAGCAGAAGATGGAGAAAAAAAAAAAGCTAATATTAGCCTAGTAAAATTGATTCTAGTGAAGGATAAATAAAAGACTAATTTAAAGATTACATATGGGCACTGCTGCTTACTACAGAGACAATGTTGTAGGGGAACCAGTTGCTTTAATTTGCTTTTTTCCTTTTCTTTTATTCAGGTTTTTGGATTTTTTCCCTGCATGATTTTCTCTGACCATTTCATACATACAGATGGTTTGGCATCATTCAATGTAATTGAATGAAATTATGTTTTTTATAATTCTTACTAAAACATTCACATTTAGAGTGTAATTAACATTGCATTTGTATTCACCTCACCTTGATTTTTTTCCCAGGGTTTGCTTATCTTGAAAGGCAATTTTTATAAAAAATTACTAATGAAACAGGGCGACAAACCCATGTGCAAGAAGTCCTAAACTGCTGGTGTAAGAACATTTAGAAAAGCTCAAATGAGCAGCTCTGCATTGTTTCTTAAAGGGCTTTACTTATTTGTACAAGACCCAGCACTATTGAACAGCTGTGAGATGGTTCCTAGAGATTTCAGCAAGATCCTCTGGGTCAGAAGCACACTTAGATTTTGTTCACCCCAGGAGATGTATTCTCTAAGCTGTCTTCTCACTGGATACCTGAAAGAGGGAATCTAGTATTCCAAACAAAATATAAGTGTACCTTTCATCTTCTTTTTGAAGGGCAAAAATGTAAGTACTTGATATGAGAAGGTGTTTTTTATCTCACGGATTTCCACTTTTGAATGTAAGGGAAATTTCTGGATCAGGTAGAAGATCCAGAATCTGATTGACTAATTTAATGATAACGAATGCAAACCTATTAATGCGTGGAAATTATTTCAGAAACCCATTCTTCCTTATATTTGCAACAAAGTAATCTCAATGACATTTGTAGCTTCTGTGTTTAAAATAATTTCATTTGTTACAATTCCTACTATTGCAACATGTAGCTTAAGAGGTCTTTTTCCTACCATTTCTCAGGTTTGGTAGCATAGAATCATAGTATCATTCTCTATCATTCTGTGTCCACAAAGACAAATTAGGAAAAGCTTCCTGTCAAGTTTCATTTAGAAATCATCATTAAAACCAAAGTGGGCTTCACCACATGATGGCAAACATCTCAGAGGCTTTTTTTGTCCATGTCCAGAAATTTCAGTCTCTGGTTTACATTTTTGTTGAAGTGAGAGAATATCCTCCCATCTTTTGAGATCTCTCTTTGTCTTCCCACCCAGAGAATGCAACTGTCATTAATCTGTACTTAGTGACCAGGAAATACTGTAAACAGTTGACTTTGGCATGTGGAGGTTATAAAATCTTAACTATTCACAGGATGGAATAGCAGATATTAGAACAAATCAGCTTCCCCAAATTGAATTGCAAAATGAATGTATGATTCATGTGAACATCCTGGAAACTTGCAGTTCTTAAAACAAATAGTAAGAATTTTGAAGACAAATACATTGTAGGCTTTCTACATGTATCTATTTTCTGTTGTTATGGAAGAGTACTTATTTATCACAACAAACACATTCTATTTGACTCTCGAAACAGAATGAGAAATACAGGCTTGGTTAATACATCAATGTAGTCTGTCAAGCCAAGGTCTTATCTGAAGGTCAGTCCTGTGTCCTTTGTCAACAATTCTATTAAATGACTAATATAACGATACATTTGTAGTTTGAGAAAAGGGGTTTCAGATTTCATACTACCTCTCATTATATCGGAGGCTTTTAAAAGAAATGCTTTTTGTTTAAATTGAAACAAAATTTTTACCATCTTTGTACCATCAGTCATCAGAGGCAATGAGAGATGAGTAATTTCTTCTAGCCTTCCTGCTGCTTATGTGTGTTCTCTAATGTTTGCTTTGAGCATCTTATTAACTTCCATGTGGATAATGTGAAAATGCATTACAGAAGGGAAAGGAGTGCAGATAGGCATCCATCCTTAATTCTTTTTCAAAGAGAATGAAAATGACAAGTGTTTCTAAAATGTCTGCATCTGATCTCATCTCAGGAGGCACTTTGATTCCTCAAGCCTATCAGCTGCTGCATTGAACAAACCAGTTTCCTTTCAAAAGAGCATTAAACTTGTTATACATAACACAGGACTGATGAATTCAATGTATACGAAAGCTGATGAGTAAACCTGAGACAGTAAGTGTTGATTCTTTAGTGAAGTGAGAAATATTCAGCCAAATTAACAGTTCTTTGAATGCGCATTTTAAACTTAGTTCTGCAAAGGCAAAACTACCCTCTCCCAGACCCTCAGTAGTTACATTTCTTCTGGTGTAAGGATTGGAAGCCAAGGACTGGTAGTAAAAGACTATAATGTCAAAAGCAGCACTGGAAGGACTCTTTATAGGATTTGTGATGGCGGGACTAGGAATAATGGTTGCAAATTGGAAGAGAAATTCAGGCTGGAGATTGGAAAGAAATACTTTATGGTGAGGGTGGTGAGACACTGGAAGAGGTTGCCCAGAGAAGTTGTGGATGCCCCCTCAATTCCTGGAGGTGTTTTAAGGCCAGGCTGGATGAGGCATTGAGCAACCTGGTCTGGTGGGAGTTGTCCCTGCTTATGGCAGGGGGGTTGGAACTAGATGATCTTGAAGGTCCCTTCCAACACAAACCATTCTATGATTGTATACAGACATTATAATGCTATATTAAATCAATGTAATCTAGCTCCTCAGTCATTGGTACAAGATGATTTGGGGGATACAGTCAACAGTTGGCACTTACGTGGACATAATCTTCAATTAAAATTTTCCTTTTTAGGCACAGTAGCTAGAGAATGTAGCGATATTTCAAATAGCCTTATGTCTAAAGGCTGTGTTGCATCTTTCCAAGAACTGAATGTCTTGAACATCTGCTAAATATACTGTAGTGATTCAGATGTGGTCTCTAAAGAGGAAAAGTAGTAAGGTTCTGTAAATATGATTGGCATCTACAATAATAAAAAATGAACATCAGACCCAGCATTAACGAGAAAACCAGAAAGTGGTAAATAACCTGGAAAGCTTTTAGGCCTGTTAGTTTCTTTGCCAGATGAACAGCTTTAACAACCTTTTAGGATGCTCATGCAGTTAACCCAGTGTATTTTATATTGCTTGTTGTGCAAGTGAAAAGGTAAGGATTTCCTTACAATAGTATCACTTTTAGTGATCCACTAGTTTGTGATTGCTTAGCAGTTCTGTTTTCTTCTGATTTTCAGTCCCATAAAAAGAATCACAAGTGAAGGAGGATTCCTACACATATGCTTCAGAAATTGTTATTCTGCAATGGCAGATTTGTTTGCTATCTGAGAAGTTCTTGAACTGTGCTTCATCCCTCATTTCTCCTCTGCATGTTACTATCACGCTCACTGATGCAATTTCTCTTGCTGTCATCCACACGACTGATTTAACACTGTAGTAAGGTAGACCACTTTCTTGCTACCGGTACTAAAGTACCAAGATGTCTGAGCATCACTTGAAATGAAGACAAATGAATGAAGGGAAATGTAATGGCCGTGCACATTGAAAAACAGAAAGTCTGTCTTAATGTCTGAAAAGCACCTCAGGAGTGTTAAATGACCTCAGTAGCAAACAGTCGAGATGGAGCTGACTGACTCGGCTAACTGCTTGCTTAAAGTATAATATTACTGTGTTACTAAGATTCTCACAGTAAAGGGTTCCCTGAGTGTTATGTCTGTGGTAGCACTCATGTCTGCCCAATGTATTTCACAAATGTCTGCTTATTGCAGAAGAGGTGGTGGAGGCCCTGTCCCTGGAGACATTCAAGGCCAGGCTTGATGAGGCTCTGAGCAACCTGATCTAGTGCAAGATGTTCCTCCTTACTGCAGGGGGAGGTGGACTAAATGGCCTTTGAATGTCCCTTCCAAGCCTATTATTCTAGCCTTCCTTTCTGGTTGATACAGCTATAGAACAGAATTGGCAGCTCTTCAGGGATGCCTTACCTGGAGTTCTCCATCCCCGAGTATAAGAAATTGAGCAGGAATGGGAAGAGATCAGTGTAGCTGATATGGGACTTGCAGGTAAAACTGGAAAACTAGAAGGAACTGCCCAGGCAGCTCAAGCAAGGTCAGGTTTCCAGGGAAACCTCATATTGTCTTTAACATCCTTTGCCAAATTAAGCACCAGCCATGCCTTGGTCTCATCCCTACATAAGTGGGCAGCATTTCTGGGCTCTTCCCAGGAAATCTGGCCATATTTTAGCTGCCTGGGCAGTTCTTTCTTGTTTTTTTTCAGTTTTGCCTGCAGGTCCAACTCAGTCACACTGGTCTCTTCCCTATCCTGCTGGATTTTTTACACTCAGGGATGGAGAACTCGTGCTCCAGGTAAAGCATCCTTGAAGAGCTGCCAGTTCTGTTCTACCCCTTTTGTCCCTGAGGACCATTTCCCAGGGGGTCCTTCCTATTTAGTTACCCCTTGAAGAGCTTGAGCTTTGCTTTTCTCAAGTTCAGGGCCCTGAGTGCATCACCACAGCTGAGTTCTGCTTGGATAAGGTGCATCCAAATTTGCTGTGTGTCCATACAAAGTATTTATCATTGTGCATATTTAGAGGATATAAAGTGACTGTGCTTGCATACATTTCAGTCCTTAGCTGGCTTTCAAACTTGGGATTTTGATTTTGTCTCAGTTTTTATAGTAGATAATTCTAACCTACTGATTAAATTTAATGAGTAATCAAAGTGGCTAGTAGCTGTTTCTACTTTACATGGGACACTTGTGCATACAGTCATCAGTGAGTTTATGCAAAACACAAGAAATGAATGCAGACATGCCTTAGAACAGTCAAGAATAATTTAATCAGGAAATTGGTTAGCTATCATCATTTCATGTGGACTCTCCTGTATTGTTTATTGGTTTCTCACAGAAAATTGTCATGGAAAGATGTGACGCTAGTTTAATTTTTTTTTTTTCTTTTTTTCTTCTTGGAAAGAATTTCACTAACCACCATCTGAGGCATGAAGTGAAGGCTGGGGAAGAAAATTAGAAGATGGCTTTGCAAGGTGTAAAAGAACTCTGACAGGTACTTAGGTCCAGTCTTCTTTAATGTACACTGAAGAAGAAATGATGATAAAGGTTCCATCAGCTATTCTGCTTACTCTATAATTTAGAAACTAATTTCCTATTTTCTTATTATTTGTTGAGGGCTTATTGACACTGTTTGTGGCAGATGTTTTTTGTTTTAAGATCATAAAGGAGTTTGAGTGATTATCCTTGCTGAGCCTTATGTTGCTCTGAAAATAGCTGCTGAGTGTGAGAGCAAGCAATAACATTAGTCACTTGAGTATTGAATGGTTGACAATCAGGAAATTGAAAACTACTCCTACTCTTAAATTGTAGTAGCTTATGAAATGTGTACTAGACATTGAAAGGCAATCAAGTTGTCAGCATCATTCACCAAAATGCAAATTACCAGATAATGATGAAAGAAAATCGAGTTGCCCACTCAAGGATTTGCCAGGAAAGTGAACTTTGGACTTGAACAGAATAACTGGCACCATCAAGTAAGGGAAGAGAAACCAGATGCTTTAACTTCTTGTTTGTGGATTTACATCCTTGGTCATCTCCTGTAAGTTATGTTTTAGTAGTGTATAATGTAATAGTGACATATTGGATAGACTGAATTTCAACTTTCATCCACATTTTAATCACTGTGAAAGCTGGAGCTCTTTTATATTCAGGAAGATTTAATCTCAGTGTCTTTTAGAAGCTAAAAAATTTAATTTCTTTGATCATACCAGGGAGCAAAGGAAGATGGATTCCATTCCCACTGCTGAATTCTTAGCAACCCCGCTCTGTCTTACTGAAGTTAGATGTTTTCATGGAGAAAACACATCTTTTCATGTCTCCTTCCTGGAGAAACTCGAAACAAAGTTGAGGTCTGGCAAACCATCTGTGAGAGCCTGGACAAAGCCTGTCTGGGGAGGTATTGGTAGCTTTTAGATTTCTCATTAGAACGGGGTCTTCATTCACACAGTTGTGAATAAAAGAAGCCAAATTTGGCTAGAGCAGCATGACTGAATATCTGGATACTTGCAGCCACCTTCACTTTGTTAATCTTTGATGTCCTTATTGCAAACAATAAATAGCTTTAGAGTCATCTGTGCCTTTGTAATTATCTTGGCATTGCTTTTTCCCAAATTAAGAATGAGCCTCCTTGATAATTTATGTGCCCAGAAAAGGAACAAAATAATACACCTTTCTGGGTATAATGCACATAAAATTTAATATCCTGCCTGTCGTTTTCAGGTTATTTTTAGTGTGTGTACAACAGGAGATGTTCATTCACAGAAAGATGAGTGTGCTTGTAATAGAAAATTAATCATTATTAAGGCATTTTGTACCAGTCATTAGCATGTAAGATTGATTATAAAATTAACAAAGCTGTTCCCAAGCGGAATATTAAGTAAATAGCTGTGCTTATATCTTATGTAACTGGTGGTAGCTTTTTGTGTCAGAAGGTGGCTGGTGGTATTAGCCATAATGACTGATCATTTAGACTGAAAAAACCAGCTTCATAACATTTTATGATTTTTCCAAGAGATATGCCAGTTGCGATGATCTGCTATCTCCCTCTGTTGGATCAGGAGGAATGAAGAGAGAGAGAAGAAACTATGCCTAAAGACAGAGGACAGTTTGTACTGGTAAGACCTCTACAGTCATAGCTTGTCATTTATGTCTCAGTTGCATGTCTGTGTTGTTCTGAACGTTGTCGCAACCTCTGTTACTGGATGACTCCTGTTTGCTGTGTTCCTCCTTCATTTCCATGCAACATGAGAGCAACATCTATATTTGCAGGGACGAAACCATGTAACATTTCTAGCCTGGCTTTTCTTCACTTAGACATGAAGCAGATATCAAGAGAACCTGCTCAGTCTGCTCTGAGGTTGAGCAAAACCAAAAGAAGACAGAAAATCCAAGTTGTGTTCTGTCAGGTTTGGGGGTGAAATTAAACTGTCATATAAAAATTTCACTCTTTTCATACTAACGCAAGGTTTCATTTTCCTGTGTCAAAAGTATTGATCCTCATTTTCCTGTGAATTTGGCTGACTAAGGAACTTGCATAGTTTTTGGAGTGGGCAATATTTTTATAAGAGCACGGGATGAATCCCAGGGTGTATGAGATTTTTTTGGCTAGCAGGATTTGACTACAGAGGTTATTTCATATAAAGACTAATGTTTGAAATTTCTTTCTGGTCTGAAAAGAGCTCTTTTTTGTCTTTAAAGCACCAGGAATATGTGACTTCTCCCATTGGAGAAATGGCATATTTTTTGTCTGAGGAAAAGAATATATAATAGCAATTTTCTCCCTTTAATCAGGAACTTCAGGAGAACAAGAAGAGGACACTGAAACTGGAAGAAGAGGAGCTAAAGTAACTAGTGGTGGTGAGTTACTCTCATGATGAGGATAAATGGTTATAAAAGAGGGGCTGGGAAAAGAATATGCAATTCCTGTCTGGTGTTAGATAATAACATGAACTACTGCAGCTACAGGTCATAGAATGGTTTGTGTTGGAAGGGACCTTAAAGATCATCTAGTTCCAACCCCCTGCCATGGGCAGGGACACCTCCCACTAGACCAGGTTGCTCAGTGCCTCATCCAGCCTGGCCTTAAACACCTCCAGGGATTGAGGAGACAACCTCTCTGTGAAACCTGTTCTGGTGTCTCACCACCCTCATAGGAAAGAACTTCTTTCTTCTCTCCAGCCTGAAAATCCCCTCTTCCAATTTACATCCATTACTCCCAGTCCTGCCATCACATACCCTATTCAAAAGCCCTACTCCAGCCTTTCTGTAGCCCCCTTCAGGTATTGAGAAGCTACTCTGAGGTCTCCCTTGAGCCTTCTCCTCCAGGCTGAACAACCCCAACTCCTTCAGCCTGTCCTCAGAAGGGAGGTCCATACAAATGACTGATCAGCCCTGCTGTATACTGCCAAAGGCCAGTGCTCTTGCCCAGTGCTTACCAGGCCATTTAGTAAGATTTCTTTTTTGGGGTTTGTTTTTTGAGTCTGGATGGTCTAAAAGCAGTGAGAACTTGCAGTGATAACAGTAGGTGACTTCTGGACATTTAAAACAGTGAATCACCAATCCAGGTAGACAAGACTTGATTTTATTAATAAAATTTGTATTTGCCTCTTTGAGGTGACAGTTACAAACTTTGGTTCAAAAATAAAAGAAAATATGAACAGCAAGAAGTTGACTTTTGAAATCTCACTTTAACATGTATAAACATGCATAAGAAAATACCAGTTGGAAATGAGCCAGCAGAAACTAGTTACTATTTAATTTAACAATTTATAAGAAATAAAAACAGACATTTCCTTTCAAGTCTTACATGTATTATGAAAAATAATTACAAAAGGATTTGTGTTGTAAAGCTAAAATGTAATTTCTACTTTCAACTACCTGAATAAAATGTTCTGAGGGAAGGCAAAAAAACCCCAATGTTTTGAGACTCCAATAGAAAATTCTAACAGGTTGGATCAAAGTCAGCTCTGTAGGAAACATTCCCCTTATCTGTTGCTTAGCAACTATGTAGAATCACATGACCTAGACATATTGCATCCCTGTCCTTTTGGTGAAGTAACAGGGAAAAAAAATCATATTAATGGGATGGGAAAATATCATGTAGTGGGACAAAACATTGTCCCATCCCGTGGAACTTTTGTATCCAATTCAGGGAGCAAACATCCATCATTGTTTACATCAATAGCAAAGTAAACACTGCAAAAAAATCCATAAATAACTGTTTAAAATCCAGTTTTTACTATTTATGCAGACCAAATAAGGAGAATGGAAAAAAATTCAGATGAGATTAAAAAAAATGGAAAGCTATATGACTAATTTATTTCACAGAGATGTTTTAATAGATTTCTTAGATGTTGTCTTTTTTTTCTTACATATTTTCCCCACGCCAAAATATAAACTTGTTTATTTTAGGTATATACATGTATCTCATGAAATTCTGGAATTAGAAAAGAAAATAGAAGGTTTGAGGTATAGCACCATGGAACACTGCACCTTGGAAGGCACTTTCATTATTGAAATTCATCACCAGAGAGCAGTACCAGCGGGTAAGAGCTGCTTGATTGAGCTGCATGAGATCTTCCAGTTTTGCTACCTTAAATTTTGTTGGCGACTTCAAATAACAAAGCTCTTCAACAACAATATATACAAAGGGATTTTATTATTAATCAGAAATGGAATTGTCTTCACTGGCACTTAGAGCTTTATTTTTTTCAGAATACATACACAGTACTGACAATGGAGTTTGGTAATTATAAAATAAGAGCCAGGTGCAATTCAGAGACAGATGCAAGTTTTGGAAATGGACAGACAAATAACAGTATAGCACTGTACACAGAATAATTACAGTTTATTAAACACTTTCTTAACATCAGAAGGAGCACCATGTTGTTCATTTTTTTTACAGCACCAAAGGAATCCAAAGGGGGGTGTTCCTTAAGTGAGTCCTATGATGTCTATCTGTGCCATGGCATCTTTGCAAAGTAAGTTTAAGTCATGTGATTCTGGCCAATTATTTTCCAGATAAGACATTACATACACAGCAAGACATACTTGCTATGCCATCCTTATTCAAAACTTGCATGTGGCATGAAGTGGGTTAGTAGCACCAAAGTGCAACATTTCTGTCGATGTGATTTTTGTCTTAACCAAGGAAGCAGACAGGACCAACCTCAAATCCAAACTTCTGGTTCTGATCACCAAAGTCATTGATCATCACATCAACTATAGGCACTTGATCTATTTTGGGTGTGTTGATTTCAATCACTGTCTTTGCATAGCCTTTTCTTGACTGTTAAAAAAGAGGCAAAAAAAAGGAAAAGATGGTTATATATCACAGTAGGAAAGATATACAATATATCTTCATAGTTATCTCTGAAGCGCATAATTCATAAAACATTGCCCTCTCATGCTCCAGATACTACAAAGAGATATTACAAGTCCTAAATTTTACATTTCCTTAGCATGACATTTTTAAAATGTGATATGGAACGCTTTTGATTTTAGAAAGAGAACAGCCCACCACAGCTTTTTGACTTTCTAAAACAGGCCTACAAATGAAAAATTATAGAAGACATTTAATGTTTTTTTTAGAAAATTCTGACTTCACATTTATGCTATTCAATAAATAATGACAACATTCTCATAGAGTGTGTGTCATTGCTGTGAAAACAATCTAGAGGTATCTGATTTCTATCACTGGCTTCTCTGAAACCACTTTCAAAATGCTCCCATATTAAAACCTAAAATAATTAGTGACACTTCAACTGTCACTTGCTCCTTTGGTGTCTTTGTTTCAAAGTGTTCAGTACAAGTAATTCTATTTCTGAAAAGAGGTAACAGTTTCTATGCCTACAAAGACCCTGCTGGAGAGGTGGTGCAGATATGATGCATGTCTGGGCACCTCAAGGGATTTTTAGCTGAGATAAGAGACTATTCTGAAAGGCATAATCCATAAACTTCACCGGCGTTTGGCTACCAGAAATTAGGAAAAGGCATTCCAAAAATAGATGCCAAACTGTGCAATTAATTCACTGTGTTTGGGTACACACATATGGCATAGTTTATATATATTTTCACTGTAGTGACTAAATAGTCTTGATGTGGAGCATAAATACATTCTGCTGATGGGTTTTCTTCCTATATCGATGCCGTTTTTTGGCTTTGGTTCTCCTCTCACATTGTGCTCATTCTAGCAGATAGTTGAGGTGCTGACAGCCTGTATCCACACCAAGTTTGTTCAATTTCTGTTGCTTGTCTTACGGTTTTTTGGGTTTTAGTACTTATATGAAAAGTAGATCATGACTGTTGTACTGCACTTGCAAATCAAATCAGAAAGGCAGCGTATTAAAAGGTGCTTAGAAAGCTATTCTTTGAAAAAGGCTTTTTTCAAAGAATAAATTTGGTTTTAACTTTAATTGACAGGATGGTTTTGTAAAGATTCTTATGCCTCTACTTACTGCACAGCCATCTTGGAGGGCTTTGATGTATGGATTGTTGTCATAAGACATTTCTTCATCATTTGATCCTAAGAACCTTAGTGCTTTGTCATAGCTGTCAGAGGATGCATCATGCCAAGCTACAGACTGATGACAGTTGTAGGTGAAGTTTTGTCTGGCAGAGGCACTCAGTAGTTTAAGGAATGTCATTTGGACCATATTAATGGAATTGCCTTCAACATCCAAATAAGAAAGCTGGAAAATATAAGAAATTACATCACTATTTATCTATTTACTTTTTTAAAGTGCAAAACAAAGTTATTGTTGACAGAAGACATACCCATCTTAATTTTTAAAAAATAAAATCAATAAACATATAACATTTTAGAGTTTTACAGTCCAATAAATCTATGACTCAGTAAGTATACTGTCACATCAAAATCTAATTAGGGTGAACAACTACCTATTCTAGTTCCATTCTGATCAGAAAGACTGAAAATTACTCCTACCATGTAGTGTAAACCAGTACAATCTCTTTAGGAATCTGGTTTTAGTTTATTATAAAGTTATGTCAGCCTGCAGTCTTGTCTTCCCACACTCAGTTTATTTCCTGTTACCTAGAATGGGACAGGGAATCTGTGCTCTGGCTGCTTTATTTAGATTTAGTGGAGATGCGTGGTCTATCAGAAACAAGATCCTCACCAGCAGATGTGTAGGTGACCACTGGGATCATTCTGGGCCAATATAGAGGGGGCTCTTGCTGACTAGTGGCAAGAGACCATGTATTCATTTGCTCTAGTATTCGGTGCAAAAAGTATGGGGTTGAAAAGCCTTTTCATTATCTAATTATTTATAAAATTCCTTGGGATGTCCTGATCACCGCTAATGCGTACCTGATTGGTGAATAATATATTTTGCAGTGACAACTTACAAGTTTGCCTCGCTTAAATTCACTGAACCAAGATCCTGGATTCTCCTTTGGCCATGATGAAATTCTAACCTGTGTGATAAAACAGCAGAGAGAGAAATATTTAAAATATATGTTAAAAGACACAGAATCATAGAATCATGGTTTCAGTTGAAATGGACCTTAAAGATCATCTAGGTCCAACCCGCCTGCCATGGGCAGGGACACCTCCCACTAGACCAGGTTGCTCAATGCCTCATCCAGCCTGGCCTTAAAACACCTCCAGGAATTGAAGGGGCATCCACAACCTCTCTGGGCAACCTCTTCCAGTGTCTTACCACCCTCACAGGAAAGAATTCCTACTTTCTTATCTCCAGCCTGAAGGATATGAAGGATAAATTTCACATCAGTTGGGAAATAATGTTTCTTCTTTCTGAGATATCAGCTTATTTGAAGCTCCAAAACAGGATGTTTTTGTTGTGTAAAATGTCATCAAATGAGTGACTTGAAATGGAATTGAGGGCAACAGCATGTGAAGAGAGCTAGTTCTCTTAAAGGGAGACTGTTGTGATCTGTTAAGATTCAGGTAAACTATTGGGATAAATTGTTTCTATGAGGAATGTCTAAATTAGATCCCTCTTATTTAGACAAGCTTCTGGAAAGTCTTCCTCTACACCATATGCCCTATCAGAGGTAATGGATAATAATGAGTGAGGACACCTAGTGTTTCACATCTACCGCACATAGCTATAAAGGAATGGATGTAAATGAACCTATAAAAGTAACACTAAGAATTTAGTTTTTCAATGTCAAACACTAGATTGTGTGCTTTCACTGGCTGCACAGCTATACTGCACTCGTAACTGCAGTGAAATGTGAGCAAGGTGGTGCTATGTTCCCTAGCTAAGCAGAAGAGTGAAAATGCTGTTTGTTAATTCTTTACATACCATTTTACCACTTCATTCAGATATGTGCAAATTTCATTGTACTCAGAGAGATGGAGATATGAAAATGTGACAGTGTAATTATCCTGTTTAATTCAACATTCCAACAGGACAGTAGATTTGTCAACAGCCAACTGAGAACACAGATTGGTACTTACTCCTTCAGATTTCTTATCTGGATAGATGCAGGTTTCCCCACCTGCTGTGAAGTTGCAGTACACTTTGAAGGAATCTCCAGAACAGCCCTGGTTGGGATCAATCCAATATTCCCCTAAAAAATGAGAAAACATTTGCTTTATAGAGTAGAAATGGTATTTAGAATATCCAGGTTTCAGTGCTGCCTAATGATCCTCCAAATAATATAGCAAAGTTAATATATTATTGTAATTAATTTATATAGTAAAGCAACCCTTTCTTTTCTGCCTTATTATTTGTTTCTGCCATTGTCTGTGAATGATAACACCAGGTTCAAAGTCTGGTTCTAACTGCATCCTTTGGTTTTGTCCAATTTTACTTCAAACCATGACTCAATTGCAGCATACTCATGAGATTTTGGAGGAACTCTGGAGGCCTCAATCTAAAGGAGGAATGAAGGACACTGTGTCCTTCACATTGCAGGTCTCAGCCATTTGTCCACATCTATAATTCAGCTACAGGAATAATCTGCACCTGTGGTGACAGCACTCTCAAAAATCAGAGCAGAGGCAGCTTTAACCAGAAATAAGCTATGGCTTAGGTCAGAGAGCAAAATCTGGAGTCATCTGCATAAAAAGATAATCGCACAGGGACTGGTAAGGTTGTAGCTGGCAAAAATACCTAAAACTTCCAGTTTTTCACTACCAGGTTTTGGAGCTGCAACACTACTGAAGCTTCAGGTTGCCTTAGTTGATCAAAACAGCTTCACTAATGTTTGAGTAGGTGAGATAGTGGGGGAGACAGTTAAAACTTGCATGAGGCTTCCCACAATTTGAGCAGTCCTACCAGACTGATAGACTGAGAATTCAGGCCCTGCAGTGCTTGGGTGAATAAAGACTGGGGATGAAAGAGAGTCACAGTCAATCCAAGATCTACTAAAAATCAACACTTCTTTAAATCTGCCATTCTAATTACAGTGATGTGATGTGGGTCCTTATCTCCAGCTACTTTTAGAGCAGGACAGCAAGTCATTTTATGACACTACTGTTTTAATCCAGTTTCAAGGAAACTGGAGGTTTTCAAAGAAGCATGACAAATCCTTTCACCAGTTCTGTCTTCTGAACACAGAGCATAAACAGAGCATCAGAGTATTTTAAAATTGACTTGGGCTGCGTTTATTAAAAACAGACTTTCCTGCAACTGTAAGTTTTGTCCCTGGAGGATTATGTCTTTAAATAAATGCATTATATTTTATTTTAACCAAATTAAGGTTACTTTGATATGAAGAAATCGTAAAATAATAAGCAAGTTATGGTAAGTGAAGAATGTGATTTGTTCTATAAAAAGAAAATTCATTATTATGGAGGTACTGAATTGCAAAATATGTACTTTTCATATAGCACATACACTGCTTAACTGCTCCTCAAGGCAACCATTTGTTTTTCCTCTATCTAGAGTGAAAACCGTAAAACATTATTGCACTGACAAAAATCTGGTTTTCCCTCCCATTTAAAACCAGAAAAACATTGCTTTGAACTGGGAAAAATATCCATCACAATTGACAAAAATATGAAAGGATGAAAACTCTGTGAAGGTTGGCTTTCATTTATACCTTTCCAAAGGGGAAAATCCACTTTTTTTCAAAAAAGAAAAAACCATCAAACTATACAAACTATAACTAAATCAAAATAGTTCTTCAGAACAACATGTCTTGTTCACACTACTCTGTATTTAATTAAGCTGGTTTCTAGTAGCATTAAACAGTATCACAAACACTTGCTTATTCCAGAATGATATAGAACAGTGGTCATACAGTAAAGCAAATTATTGTTTGGGTGAAAAATAGTAAAATTAAGAGTCATAGCCAATAATAAATTGCATATGATACTTATGCTGTTTTTTGATATTATGCTAAGCTAAAGTGTACTAAAACAGTTTTTGTTTCTTTTAAAAAAAGCAATTAGCTATCCCAGTATGTGGACATCTATGGCATCTACTTTTGATCTATCTTTCATCCCTCTCCTGTCTGTGCAATTCTGGAAATCCAAAGCTCACCTTTTCCAACAATAACTGCTTTTTTATTTAGCACTTAAAGAACTTTTAAATCTAAAGCCACATGAGTTTATGTACTTGAGGAATTTCAGCTTTTACCAAGACAAATCGTGTAATTTAAATTCTGTGAAATTTTATAGCTTCAAAAATAGATTGAATGTGACTGTATTTATTGAGCTACTAAATTATCTACCAATAATTAATTATTTTGCCAAAATATGTTAGCAGATAGACCTTCAACCTTCTTTGTTATTGTTAGGTTATGTTAACATACCATCTGGGAAGTCTGGGTGGCAGAGCTGCAGGTCCTTGCAAGTTCGGGCTGGATTATTCTGAGTCCCCATTGGGTACTTCATGTGCTCGATGTCTTGCTTCAGTGAATTCAATGAACCAAAGATCTCTTCCATGCCATCAGAATAATCCAGAATATTATCACCAGCATCAGATAACATGTAATCAGGAGATCTTCTTGTCTTTTTGGGTGACTGGATTGGAAGTGGCTGTATTACCTCACCTGGAGGACCCTGAGTGGAAAACAACTTATCTGATTACCTTTTTTCATTGTGTTTTCAGTTGCCTAAAAACACAGAACTTGACTTAGATATGTTTTGAACAGGCTTTCTTTAGTTGTTTTGTTGTTTTGGGTTTTTTTTCACTTATTTCCTTGATTTTTCTCCTATGTGCTTTGATTTCCTTCCAGAAAAAGTTTATAGAACGCCAACCATTCCTGTGCTCTAAACTCTTCCCACTATATTGGTTTGTGGGGAAGAGTGTGCTGGCCTCACATAAGTGAGCAGAAGACACTTGCAATTGTCTCTTTACCATTAGCAGTTCCCTCAAGTAAAGGTATGGGCTATGACAAATGAAAACTGTGGATGTTTTCTCCGATAAAACTTCAAAAATTCCACCTGGGGTCTATAAAACAGTAATTTATTTCTAGAAATGGAAACAATACATTCAGATTTGGACTGTTTCCATTTAATAGAATCATAGAATGGTTTGGATTGGAAGGGACCTTCAAGATCACCTAGTTCCAAACTCCCTGCCATGGGCAGGGACACCTCCCACTAGACCAGGTTGCTCAGTGCCTCATCCAGCCTGGCCTTAAACACCTCTAGGGATTGAGGGGGAATTCACAACCTCTCTGTGAAACCTGTTCTGGTGTCTCATCATCCTCACAGGAAAGAACTTCATTCTTCTCTCCAGCCTAAATCTCCCCTCTTTCAATTTTCATCCATTCCTTCTAGTCCTGCCATCCTTGACTCAATACAAAAGTCCTACCCCAGCCTTGCTGTAGCCCTCTTCACGTACAGAGAAGTTAACTCTGAGGTCCCCAGAGCCTTCTCTTCTCCAGGCTGAACAACCCCAACTCTTTCAGCCTGTCATTTACATTGTTATTATGTGAAAAAAGAAATAGTAGAAACAGAGCTGTATTAACAGGGGGAAATAAAAAAATTCAATTTCTTATGATTCAATGTAATACATTTTATAATTACTAGGAGGAGAGATTTTTTTGTCTGTGTGTTTTTTGGGGTTTTTTGAGCTTTCTAAATTTTTTTTTTCTAGTGCAGACAATCTATGTCTGCTGGATGTCTTTTCTGAAAATCAATTTTCAAACAAACTCAAGCAAAAATATTTTCCTTATTAAGAGTTCACAAACAGTGTCTTCTACCCTTGTCAAAGCAGAGTTCCTGTGTTATGTGCATACATGCATGCCAAGTAAGAATTCTTACTTACTGGAGGACCAGGTGGACCAGGTAACCCACTGTCACCCTTTTGACCAGCAGGACCCTGTAAAGCAGTAAAAGAAATGCAGTATTGATCACGTTGCAAAAGGGAAAAAAAGTAATGCCCACAAAATTTAAGTAAAAGACTAAAAAATATGGATGAGAATTACTCACGCTGGATCCTTTGGAACCTTTTGGCCCTTGAGGACCCTATGGACAAGAACATATGACTACAGTTGGAGTATATTCCATGCAAGGCAAGAGTTTTTTGAACAGGAGGACTGGATGAAATTACTTACAGGTAAACCAGGAGGACCGGGGGGTCCAAGTGGACCTGCAGGACCAGAGATTCCCTAAGAAAGAATAAGACAAGTACAGAAATTCAGTATTCTGCATACTGGACTGGATTAAAACACACGTATCTATGGAAAAGCTAGACCTGCTAAGCATCCAGCCCTGACAAGTTCTGATTTAGGTCATTTGCTAGGGTCCAAACTAGTTTATAAATTTAAAATATTATCTGACTGTTTGAGTTGCTATTCTGCTTCAGTACTTACAACTGTGTTCCCCTTCAGATTGACTTGATAATCTCACTTTTTGCACAGTGCCTTAAAATATGGTGTAGTAACTAATGAAAAAGGAAGCTGCTTTGGGTAGTGCAGTTAAATATCATGATGAGATTGGTGCTGCTAAGTTTTAATCTCTTCCCTCACTTGTTTGTCTTTCCTACAACTTCTGAAAAATGTTGATCTCATTTTAATTTCACCATATTTGTTCAACACCGACAAAAGTTTTAACCTCTAGTACAAGGCTCTGGATATTAAATGTTTAGAGTAACTTTATGTCTCTTGAAAGAAGATGTACTCAATCCTCGCATGGAACTTGAATGAAAACATGAGGTTTTTTTACTCACGGCATCACCCTTGGCGCCAGGAGATCCCTGTGGGCCAGGAAGACCCCTGTCACCTTTTTCACCCTGTTCTCCTGGAGGTCCAATCAGACCAATTAAACCAGGATGTCCCTAAACAAGACAGAAGAAATTACAGTTAAACTTCAAAATATTTAATGTAAATGTGCTTTGCAGATACACAAATTAGAACTTTCCATATGTCGTAACTGTTGCCAGTCAAAAATCAACCTGAAAACAGATTATTCTGAAAGCATATTTGCTGTTGTCAGTTGGTCTTTAGACTTGGAGATTATTGGCAAGCTATGACCACTTATTCAGTGAAAATGGGCTTCCTGAAGCTAATCCAGAAATAATTGTGCCTGTGGGAATAAATTTCAAATCAACTTTCACATTTAGATACTTAAGTGTATTCTACAGTTGCACATTTGTTGCTGCATCTAATATAGCTGTATAAACACAAAATAAATCCCACAGAATTCACAGTATACAATTGTACTCATAACCCTTCCTCCACAGTTTTTCTTCTACAGGAGCAATTAATTAACTATTGGCATTGAATGAGAAAATGCTATCCTGGATGTCTCAATCCATTATTTCCAAATAAGGTATTATAGCTGTTTAATGTTTAATGCATTTCATTGCTTTGGAATAAAAAACTTGAATACCTTTTATTTCTACTTACTTTGTTTCTGGAAAATCAACAGTTCTTTTAACAGCAATGTCTTTTAAATTTTCTTTGCAAGGAGGAACCACATGGTAAACTGATTCATAGAATCATAGAATGGTTTGGGTTGGAAGGGACCTTAAAGGTCATCTAGTTCCAGTCCCCCTGCCATGGGCAGTGACACCTCCCACTAGACCAGGTTGCTCAAAGTCTCATTTAGCCTGGCATTTAAACAACTCCACCTTTCTGGGCATCCTCTTCCAGTGTCTCACACAGGCAGACATCTCTTTCTGTGTATCCAGGATATCAGATGTGGCTAAAATTTCACTGTTACTGTTGAGGCCATGGGAAGTTGATTATGACAGATACAATATGTTGTCTTGCTTTCTGACAGAAAAACTCTAGTGAGTGTTTCTTTTGTCTAATCTTATGAAAAATTTTAGACTGGATCAAAACTACTGAGACACAAACAGTGAATAAAGAATACCTTCTCTCCTTTGGAACCGGGGTCTCCTTTCAGGCCAGGTAAGCCAGGTGGACCCTAAAAAAAATCAAGGGAAGAAATGTTAAAATGAACTTTACCAAACTGAACAGATCGTGTTTGCTTGAAAGAGGGCAATTCAGTGACTCATTCAATGGTTGATGGTTGTGATCCTTTGTAAATTTCCTTTGCTAAATTTGATTCATTACACAAATTACTTAAGTTTTCCAGTACTAGTATAGACTAGTAGGTTTTCCAGTACTAATCTGGGACATTATTTTAGGAACTGCCTTTGTCTCTTTAGGCTTCACCTCTTCATTGTATGGGAATAATACCCTCTGCCTTACAGACATGTTAAGTGATATTTTCTCAGGTACTTATATGGCTCTCATCATATCGGCAACTTAAAAAAATTTAATTTGTATTTACAAGCCTTCCTTCTGCAGCACTGTGAGGACATTATGAAACTCAGAAGTGCTCTTTGTTCTAACTGCAGTTGTCCCTAAACGTTACTCCATGCAGCTAGATTTCTTCAAACAGAAATATACTAGGGAAGGAGACATGGCTGTGGACAGCTAACACAGGGTCAACAGGAAAATTCTACAGGCCCTTTTGTAATTTTGTAGTGGGTGTGGGACTTTTCAGGTGGTTCCAATGTCAGCTGATTTAGAATTTACTGGAAGTCTACACTGCAGTGTTGGTACCTGGGAAACCACTGTGGAGGATAAACATACTTGCGTAGAGAGGTCTAACTTTCTTCACTTGGAATAAATACTGAATAATGTTGTTATAACTTGACATAAGCTTCTTTACCCTTACAGCGCCCATCTTTCCTGGAGTTGTAAGAGCAATCCATTAATGATACTGATCAATCAAATGGTCAAAAATAGTAAAAAATACAGATGACACAGAAAAAGATTATATATGAAGCTTGTTGAAATCCCCCTGATTTGTTTTCATTCTCCAGCTTTTTATTATTAATTATTCTAATCCTTTTATAGTTTTTTAGGGATATAACAAGTCTTCCAAGGTCCATAACAAAGACAGTGCTGGTCTCGTGTAACTTGTGCAAAATGAGGTGAGAAATTCAGGCCATGCAGTTCACACAGAAACACAGAAAAAGGCATTCAGTTCTCTAATGCATTAGGTGTAGAGCTGACAGACCAAGTATCACTACTAGTCTCCTGCTGGCAGTTGACATCTGTGAAGTTATGATATGGATAGCAGTAATAAGTGACCTTTTCAACCTGGCAGAAATTCAGAAGTGCTATAACACTTCATGTACAAAATATTATTCCCTGTGTATCCTTTCCACATTGACTTCAGGATATCATTAGATGCAAAAGCCCAGGCAAATACATGATTCATGAATGAAAAGTGAAATTTTTAAGCTTCTGGAAGATTACATATCTGAACCTGCAGCGTATTGCGCTCTATGGCAAATCTACTTTCATATTCTTCTTCTGATAGCAATCTGCTCTGGAGGGAGAGAGGTGAAGGAAGGAGATGTAACCTTAGCAACCCTTAGTTAAAAACTTCACTTTCTTATAATCCAAAATAAAGTTTAAGTTCTTGTTTGCTGACAGGAAGCCTATGCATTTGGGAGCCTATAGTTCATTAATACACCCAGCTTGAAATAATAAATCTCTCAAGTGTTGGAAGAGGTGTTTTGATGATAAGGCTTCTGGTGACCAACAGGTGAAAAAGGGATGTTTATTATTGCTGAATAATTGTTCATTGACTTTAAAATTTCGGTACAGAATTGTATCTTAAGGAGGTAAGTTCTCAGTTCCCTGATTTCTCCTCAATGCATTTGAAATTTGGCACATTGTTTAAAAACTATGGTGGCAATCTAATAATAAAGTCTTTCAAAAGAAGAATTTATTACAGCCTTAGCACTGGGGGTTCCTTTCCCTTGGTGCTTCTCATTCTCATTTCCCAGCCTCTGATTTACAGTCAATGTGCTATCCATGAGGTTTCTGACAAAATCAGAATGTTAAAATGGAGAGCAAAAAAAGAGCCATGGTATAAGGTTTGCTCAGCATGTAATTTGCTCATGCTTGTTTTCTAAGGGACAAAGAAAAACTACATGATATATAAATGCCATTGTAACACCATCTATAATTATATACACAAGAGTGATTAATATATGCATCTATGGAGCAGATTACTACACAATAGGAAAAAAAAAAGACGCTTCTAGTGCACAGGGCATAAAAATATATGTTCCAAAACTCTTTCATATAGGTTAAGAAAGAGTGTTTGAAACATTATGTGTTTGAAACATTTTTTGAAATCTAAACACTAATACAAATACTTTCACCCATGAAAGTGCTTCAGTCAATGAAAGGAAAGGGAATTGCTTGTGTTCACTTATGCATCAACATGAGAGCCAGATTTGGGGTAAAACTCTTAATTTATGCAGCACTTCATTTTTATATACTAGAAAATGCCTGAGATGCAGATCATGGGGAGGAAGGAATGCTCTTTGGATTTTGAGTTCAAATATCTAGCTTAAGAGCAAAAAATTTCACCATCAAGGCCATCCAAGGACCTATACCCTTTGTATCCTCTGAATCCATATAGGAAAAGGAACAGAGGATTTCCTTCACACTTCCTACTCACAGCATTCCTTTTTCTCTCTAAGAAACAACAGCATCTCTGAAGTAGAAGCTCTTATTGCCCCATTCTCCTAAAGTAATTTGGTACCATATCACAGAATCACACAGAATCACAGAATATCAGGGATTGGAAGGGACCTCAAGAGATCATCTAGTCCAATCCCCCTTCCAGAGGTTGGCATGCTTAATCTTCTGGCCAAAATAACAGTGGATTTTATGTAGAATTTGGTAACATTGCTCGGCAAAGTGCCTTCAGGGTGTAAAACTTATTTATTCTTCTTCCACCAAGCTCTAAGGATCCATGCTTTGTTTCAAAACTCTTTATTCCCAACACGTCACTCAGTTGCAGTAATAGGGGTGAATTCTACTTCAGTGACTTTGGAGAGTAAGAGATACATAATCTTTCTCACCTCTTCTACAAGGACAGTGTGTTTTCAGCTGTTTGGAAAAAGATGTACTAAAATAGCAAGTATAAGCAGTACCAATGATTAAATTTCATAATATGTCATCTAAAAGCTTCCCTTGTTTTAATAATATTATTAACACTGAGTGCAACTGTGGTATGTCCCAGATGACCTAGAAACTGGGAGCTGGGTTCATTCAGACTCTTTTGGTCATGGATTCTATTCCAAGGAGCTGCCACAGTGAACAACAGACATGCTGCTGCTCATTTTTATAAAACTAGAGTATTTTCTTCTGTGGTAGAACTTCTCTTTTATTCCTACTTTGGATTTATTTCTTTAATGAATAGGTATGATCTAAATGCTAACCCCATGAATAACATTTTGATTTAATTCAATGGATACAAAAAATTTACCACCAAGGAAACAAAATTATTTAAGTTATTAAGCTTTGCTGATGTGGGAATAGAAGGAGATATTTTTGATTGTAAGCTTCATTCATTCTGTATTTATTTTAAATGCTGTTTGGGAGATTTCAAGAATTTGGTTTTACACTGTCTTAATCCATTTGTAGCCTGGTATAGCTCAGTAGCATTTAACATAGTGACCTACTGTAGTAGAGCAGTAAAATGATGGCAATCACTTATCACATTTTGTCAGCACAGAAAAATAGTGACTTTGTGCTAAGAACTGACTCGTACATTTATTTTTGTGTAAATGCACAAACACACTGAGGGTTTATTTTAAAAAATAGTTTTTCTGTTTTGGCACTGAAAGGAAGGATACTCACCAGAGGACCAGGTGGGCCATCCTGACCTGGAGCTCCAGGTAGACCTTGCTCTCCCTACAAAAAACATAATGTTTGCTTTACCAGAGGATATATGAGAAGTGCAATGTTTTAAAAAGTACTATATGCTCTGCTTATTTACCACAGGGCCAGGAATTCCTCGGAGACCCTCTGGACCAGGTTTTCCAGCAGGTCCCTGTGGACCAACTGGACCTGTTTTTCCGGGAGCCCCTTCTGCACCAGGTTCACCCTAGAAGGAACACATAAGCAATGTATCAGAGAGGAAGAGCTGACTAAGCTTGGAACTGCAGGGGTATACAAGCTGTAATGTGCAGTTTCCTCGCTCTGTTTTTTAACAGCATTCTGCACAGGATAGTTTTCTGAACAAAGTTCTGATAACTTTGTTTGAGTTAGAAGGGACATCAAAGATTATCTAACTTCAACCTCCTGTCCTGAGCAGGACCATATCTCACAAGCCCAGGTTGTTCCAAGCCCTGTCCAGCCTGGCCTCGAATCCCTCCAGGGATGGGGCAGCCACAGCTTCTCTGGGTCAGCATTTCATCCCAGTAAAGAAATTCTTCCTAATATGTTATGTAAATCTCCTTTCTTTCAGTTTAAAACTGATATCCCTTATCACTACTTTACTTCCCCTTTTGAAAAAACAAACAAACAAACAAAAAAACATTCCAAAGGACAGGGTATAACTAAGACCACAAGTTAAAATGCAATGCAAAAGCGTCCAATCAGGACAGAATTACAGACTATATTTCTAACCATCAGGAATTAAATTTCTGCTTTTCTGCAGGGTTGGAGCTAAGTTGGACCTGAACAGATGAGAGTCCATCATGTGCTCCATTATCCATTGGGTCCTGGTTTGTATTTTACAAGGTATCCATTATTACTTCAATGTGATTCACATTCAGTGCACAATAAAAAAATTATATTTAGTTAATATAAAAATTTCATGTATGCATACTTTACATTTCCAAGCTCCTGGAAAAAAAAGCCTTGAATATATTACCTTAGCACCTTTTTCACCTTGTCTGCCTTCAGCACCAGTGGCTCCAGGAGGTCCCTGTAAAAGATGGAGTTGAGAATCTCAGTTCACTACAACAGTGCCAATGAAAGAAGTCTGAGAGAACATTAAATTCTTTCCTGACATTTTATCACAGGAAAAAAAACCCCATCTGTCATAGCAGCTCATTTTCTCCATTTATAAAAACTTCTGGGATTTGAGAATATCTAAAAGAATATGTATCACTCAACACTTCTGACATGATGAGGTTAAGAACAAAGAAGCAACCTTGAAAAAAATCAAATGAGAATACAAAAGTGAAGTAAAATAAACAATACTAATTTACACATACAGTTTTAAACTTGCTTTCCATTGGCTTCTGTCTATTCGCTGTAGTTTATCCACTGATTCCAGAAGAGCCTGCTAGTCTGCAGTGCACAGAGTGGCATTTACTTCTTTATTCTCTAAGTCAGCAGTAGGGTCAGTAAGCTTTTCATTACATTTAAGCAGCCAAGTATCAATACATGCCTTAATATTTCCAGTAAATACAAAGGGAAACAAAAATAATAATCACATGACTAGAGGTTGTAAGAAGTGAAATAAAGTCACTGAGTACACCAAGCTCTTGATATCAGGTTTTCTGCTATTATTCCATAAAAGCTCTGTTTGACTAAGACAATAGCACTTGCTGCTGCAGGAGGATGTAGAGATGGGAGCAAGGTCAGATGTGGTAGTTGTCTAGCAGCACCATATCTGTGTGTTGCTGATGTCACCCATCTTTCCACTTTCATAAGGTTTCAGGGAAAAAAAAAATAAAATTCTGCTCCAAAACATCAAGGGCTGATTTTCAAGTCAGGAAATTAATATTCGTGGCTTAAGTTATGAACAAAAGCAGCATGTAGAATCTAATGTACTCTTCTGAAAATGGCTTTCTTATATATACCTAGTTTAGAAAAGATGCACTCAAGTTAATGGACCAGCTGTTTTTATACAAGGTTAATTTATGGCCTGGGAAATGTCTTTATTACAAGTAGCTATTTCTTGCCAGCCAATGAGCAGCTTAAAGCAAAAGGAAAGAGACCATGATAAAATACAAGGTTATTTTCTGAATCTCTAGAACTTATTCCTTATGACTCCTCTGTTCATTAATGTAACAAGCTCAGTCTGTGAGGCTCTGGTACTTACTATCAAAGCCTTTATAGCACCACAGTGGAACGCTTTTTGTGTTTGCTTGTCTCACTAATAGTAATCCAATTACTATTCCTAACCAATAATAAAGAAAAATAGTGCATTCTTGGCATTTACTTGGTAGTTGAGTATCACGTTAAGTATGTATCTGTAAATGAAGTCTTAGCTGCAATGAAAAAATTCCATTGAGGTCTACATCTCTCACATCTTTCTTTTGCTGGAGAATGTCTTATAAGGGGAAGTACTAGACATACATTGCTCAAAGCTCAGAAACCTGGTAACAAACATAATTTCATAAGAACTAGCAGGGAAACCTGTTTAAGTCAGTTCCCAAGTAAAGGGGAAAAAGAGTGTCCTAACAGAAAAAAGAGTGACTAACAGAATAAATAAGGAGACTGTACCTCTAAAGAATTCAAGGGAATAGATTTTAAAGTATAACCGTGAGCTCTGACAGCTGCTTGTTTCAGAGACAGAAAAACAAAAATCTGGGGTAGAATGTTGCTTTCTAGTTGTATAGCCAGAGCTGTACCTCCACAGACAGCAGTACTACAACTGAAATAGACTCTACCATTAAAAAATGCTCTTAATTTGTGAGTGGTAAAGTATGGAAGTATGAAGTTTTCAATCCTTCACTGTTTCTCTCTGGTACACCAGCAATACAATGCAGACTCTCCACAAGCTTGAAGGATTCAGGCAGTCAAGTAATGCAGGATCTGATTCTGCAAAATGTTTTCTTCAGAATTCAGAAATGAGGTTTACTTGGCAATATTTAGCTATACACTTTCCCTAAATTTGAAATGTGTCAAGCCACAGGAGCCACAATATTTATGTTGTAAGATGAAATGTGTCCAATAAATTGGGAGCGAGTTCCTGTCTTTTTAAAGTAGGAAGTTATAACTTGATGTTGAACAAACATACTAACTGCTAATACTCAATGCAACTGTATTTCAGTTCTAGTGATAAGGTAGCTGCCATTATCACAGGATTAGAAAATGTTATGCAAGTTGGTAAAACAAGTAAATTATTATGTAAAATAGCTAGTGCCTAATTAGGCACTTCAGTTGACTCAAGTCTAACAAATAGAGCAATTTGACATACTTTGTTAAACGACTCTCAGCTTACCTTTAATGATAGCCCTTCCCTTGCTTGTTAAAGTGTAAAAACCGCATCTAATTGCTCCCTGAGGCAGACCTAAGGGTTGATGCATCCACTACCGTTGTGTAACATTTTTTACTGGTTTTGATTAGCTACATTTTAAAGCCTGTGAAGTTTCAAAGACTAGAAGTGAAAGTTGCAGAAATGTCTGCTTTGAAATTTTGCTTGCAGAGGGGATGAAACAGGCTAAAGACACCAAACTAGATACATTCTCCTGCGCCCTGCCGGCAGTCATGCACTGAAGCATGATGTCTCATTACCCTCATAATGACTCCTATTAGCACACGAATTGAGCGGACACCGAATTCTCACTCAAGCAAATACTGAATTAACTTTGGTAAAAAGAAAAAAAACATTTATAGATAACGAATACATTCTACCCTGTGAATTTCTGTTCCCATGTTAAAGGGTTTTCTCTGCTCTGTTTTTTTCATTTCTCCTATTGGTTACTAGTTAATTCAAGGAAACTTCTACCATCACTTATATGACCATCACAACATGTAAAGCTGAAATTCTGTAGTTTCTCTGGAAATTACTTACTCTCTTTCCAGGTGGACCGGGTGGGCCAGCTTCACCTGAAGGTCCTGGTGGACCCTGGAATAGAAAATTATAAGCTTAGTGGTAACAAATAGTAAGTTACAGAAATGCAACATACACCTACAATACATTGGCTCCTTTAAATGGTCAGGCATTAGATGTCAAAGACAGGCACAGAGGAGTACACCTGCTTATTCAACAAATCCTTTCTTGGGGAGTGTCTTCTGCAATTGTAACAGATTCTGTTACTATAAAAAATGCAGTCAATTCTTTTCCTGTTTGGCAACAAAACAAAACAGAAAAGTAAGGAACTAACACAGTTATAGCCTACTGCCTAACTCTGTTGAGAATTTTCTTTGCTTTTTCAGGTGGTGAAGTTCTATTTGATAAAATTGTTTGTTTAGATCTGTTTAGCTGCCCCATAGATGGCTTTCTCTTGAAAAAATCCCTTGTGCACTGATAGCCATTTCAGGGCTGCTAAACAGTTTAATAGTTTTCTTTAGGGATACGCACATTTTAAAAATATCTACTGTTAAGTAGGACATACACATAGAAATTTCCTGAATTTTGCAGGTAAACTCGTTTATAACTTACTTTTTACAATACATTCAAGGTATGAGCACTTTTTATTTTCTAACTCCACTGTATAACTTCCTGATAATCAGAACTTCTAAAGCTAGAAAGAAACTTTCCAAAATGGAAATACTATCTTCTCATAAAATACAAATTAATGACATTTTAATATGTGATTTGCAGACGCATAAGAACTTTAAAGCTTAATGATTGCTCTGATACTATTTAACTTTGTTAAAGCTAAAGCATTAAGGTTTTGCTTCAATTAATCTAATTAAGCTAATGAAGATCACTTGGTTCTAGCTTGCCTATCTTATGCTCTGAGTTGCTCTATTTTTAGTGCTCTTCAGCAGCTCCAGCACAAATCATTAACACATCATTTGTTTCTACTTCTAAAAGACATTACATTATTGCTTCTGATTGAGACTGTAATATGGGCAGTTTCATCTCTGCACAGAGATACGTATTTTTCAATATAATAGAAAATTAGAAATTACTTTTAAGAGTATGAATACATAGAAACCAATAACTTAGCAAAAGAGAGAACATGCAGCCCAAATACAGCAGAAACTCACAGGCTGACCAGGATCACCATCTTCTCCTTTCTCTCCACCAACACCATCTTGACCCTACAGAATACACAGGAAAATAAATAAATTATGAAATTCACATATATTAAGTAAATTATTTTCAAGCATGAATGTAAGAGCAGTTCTATTAACAAAGCAATTTTCAAAGGACACTATTTTTCAAAACTTTTAAAAGACTTCTAAATCTTTTTTAAACTTTAAGTAATACTAGAACATAAAAGGAACAGACTTACAATCAAGACCTCATCTCCACACCAGGAAAAGGTGTGTTCAAAGAGAATTTGCAGACCAAGACTAGTACTTAGAACTTTTTAACATATACTTACAGCTGGACCGGGTTCTCCAGGAGGACCAGGATCACCAGGAAAACCAACTGGACCCTAGATAAATCAGAAAAAAATCACAAGGAATGCGTCATCCATGAAGAAGCAGATAGAAATTATCGCAAATATTTTACAAAGCACATAATGACTTCAGTTCAATTGTAGAAAATTATATACAGTTCTTCACAACTTCAGCAGTGCTTTAGAGTGTATGTCTTAAAATTGTTAAGCTTACTTACTGGGTTACCCTTAGGTCCATCATCACCTGGAGGTCCTTTAGCACCTGGTGGTCCAGCTGCTCCAGGTGGACCAGCTTCACCTTTTTCTCCCCTTTCACCTTTTGGACCCTACAAAAAATGTATGGACAAAAACCCATCAGATGGAATCACAGAATCATAGAATGGTTTGGGTTGGAAAGGACCTTAAAAATCATCTAGTCCCACCCCCCTGCCATAGGCAGGGACACCTCCCACTACACCAGGTTGCTTAGTTGCTCAGGTTGCTCCAGCCAGGCCTTAAATGCCTTAAAAACTTCTCTGGGTGACCTGTTCCAGTGTCTCACCACCATCACTGTAAAGAACTTCTTTCTTACATCCAGCCTAAATCCCCCCAGTTCACATCCATTACTCCTAGTCCTGCCATCCTGAGCCCTATTAAAAAGTCCTACTCCAGTCTTTCTGTAGCCCCCTTCAGGTATTGAGAAGTCACTATGAGGTCCCCTCAAGCCTTCTCTTCTCCAGACTGAACAACCCCAACTCCTTCAGCCTGTCCTTAGAAGGGAGGTGCTCCAGCCCTCTCAATCATCTTTGTGGCCTCCTCTGGACCTGCTCCAACAGCTCAATGTCCATCTATTGTTGGAGGCTCCAGAACTGGACACAGTAACTCCAGTTGGGGCCTCACCAGAGCCCCGTAGAGGGGCAAAATCACCTCCCTTGACCTGCTGGCCACACTTCTCTTGATGCAGCCCAGGACTGGGTTGGCTTCTGGGCTGCAAGCTCACACTTCTGGCTCGTGTTCAGTTTTTCATCCACTGACACCCCAAATCCTTCTCTTCAGGGCTGCACTTGGCAAAACTGTTTTTGAGAATTTAGCCATGTTATTCATCAATAAATGCTGGCATGTGAATTAGAAATTAGGACCTCAGCATCAGACTGGAAGACCTGTGAATCCCAGGCTGAGTGCCAACATCTGCACCCTGTATGCTTCAATGAACTGTCTCCAGACAGAAACGCATGCATGTGTAAGTTAGTACTTTTAGTAAAAAAAGTAGGTGCTCTCTTAGAAAGTTTTCCGTTTTGTCCTCTAGCTGTTACTATGAGATGTGGTAATAATCATAGGGAAACAAACTGCATTTTAAACTTGTAACATTTTCACTGAAAAATTAAAGAAAATGTATTCGAGTCCTCAAGCGACATGATGTGATTAAAGGCTTTCTAAATTATGCACTAGCAGGTATCTTAGTTCACTATAATGAAGATTAATAATAAGACAAAACCAAAATACTCACAGCTGTTCCAGATTCTCCAGGTGGTCCAGGGTTACCAGCTTCTCCAGGTTCACCCTGTAAATGTGTGAAGACAAATTAATGAGTCATAAGGGAGAATATTCCTATGTATTTACTTCTTTTATTACATATTCTTCTCATGCTCACTCATGTGAACAGCTTACAGGAACTGGCTTTTATTTGGTCTGCCTCAAGGGGGTTGTGTTACATATGGTTTTCCAGAACTGGAATATGAAATCTTAGAGAGACTATATCAAACTAAGCTTTTAATGAGCCAGGGAGACTAACCTTCCCTTTGAGTTTTGCAAGGTCTTTCCTCCGCTTTATTACTACATATATTGCAAATTTCCTGTTTATTATCTTTCTAGTCACAGAAAAGACAAAGAAGGATATTGACTGTGTATGTTACTATTTTCCCTACAAGTTATGTTTTTCCTGGAAGCAAGTTTGTACAAGAAACAGAACACTAATTGAAATAAATGCCAATGAAGTGAAGATGTTATTGCTATGGCTACTGTTCGAATAAAAAAAAAAAAGAAAAACATGAGGCAATATGGTAGCATAACAGCAAGTAAAACTTTCACCATAGATCACACAGATGTATCATGCATATTTACTAGTGATACGAATTGTTTAGTAAACCAGATGGTTTTGAAGACAACAACATATGAAGAAAAGAGTCAAAGATTGCACAAAAATTTGTGCAAGTATATGTTTAAGTTAATTCAGTCTCTTTTTGAACTAACACACATCATTGACTCAAAGACTGTCTTTGCAGTTGTTCATTATAAAGTTTATTATGTCTGAACATTTTCTAGCTCAGTGGACAGTTAAACAAACCCTTATGGAAAACTACTGTGATAGTGGAATATTTAGCTATTATTATCACATACACTCAAATCTGGATAGCAGAATCTATTTTGTGGTTGCCTTGAAATGCTGAGATAAATGCAACATATACTTATATTCCAAAGGATTTGTCAGTCTCAATGTACCTGCTAGTGGGAGGATTTCCCCCACACCCTCATATATTCTCTTTCCAAACAGAATGAACCTTTAATTATGCCTCCAAACAAGAGTACTTTGATGATGAAAATGTATTTCTCCCAGTCCCCTCTACTGAACTCAAACACAGATCTGGAATAAATTTGTGTATTCTAAATACATATCCTATATGACCTGCACACCCTTCTGCCTTTTATGAAAAGTCAATTAATATGACAAGCATGCTTGTCATTTGCTAGCAGGCAGTATGAATGTATAGTTCATAAAATATGAATTTTAAACAAATGCTATGGTGTAGATTCAGAACTTTTTTTTATGGAGGCTAATAGCAGCATGATGACCTCAGTGGCTCCAGAATTTGGCACAGTGTAAATATCATGGATGAATGGACAATCTGAGCACCCAAATTAATTCCAGAATAGAATAATTAATAGATTGCTACAAGTTTAGAAGCAATATTAAGATGTCCTTTAGAACGGACCATTTTGAAGTGTGAATTTGCCTTTAGAAACTGTAGTATGTTTTATTATGATGGAATCATAGAGTTGGAAGGTACCTTCAAAGGTCATCTAGTCCAAAAGACATAACTGCAGTGATCTTAACAGTTAATGATCCTCTTAGCACTTACGTTTAATTTGTATCTGTGATACAGCATTCATGATTTCTTTTTAAAAAAGACTCCAGTGGATACTTCAGGTCAATAAACACTAACTGTATTCTAAGAAAATTCATAATCTTAATTTCTTTATTCTCTGCACAGGGGATTACTGCAGCATCATTTGTACTGGGGTTTTGTCCCTGAATACTACCAACCAAATTACATTTCATAGAATCATGGAATG